>VUJU01002244.1:0-40119 GCA_009835225.1 Aphis craccivora | reverse complement strand
CATATACCTACGTACGTACGTAATATGTATCGAATGCTTTTCTTTTCTCATTTTTACTTTTAATTGACAATAGGAAATGCAATACAATTATTTCCAAAAATAGTGTTGAAAAATCGTCTGATATAACTATAATAATATTATCGAAGTAATAACCAAAAAGAATTTAAGAATAAAATACAAAAACCAATATTACGTATTGTTAAATTATTATCTTTGCGATTTCTGGCATTAGTCGAATAGGAAGTGTTTCACTGCAATTTATTTTATTTTATAATTTAAAATTATTAATTTTATATTTCTAAAATGGCACCTAAAAGATCGGTGGTATGGGAGCATTTTAAAAAAATTTATGAAAAATGCGTGAAGTGCGAAATATGCAAAAAAGATTTATAAATTTAAAAGGTAATAATAATAATTATTATTTATAATTTATAATATTTTATTTTTATAAGAATATTAAATATTTAATGTTGATATTATTTTATAATTGATTACATTTTTTTAACAATTTTATATTAATTACGACTACCTACCTACATCATTTTAAAAGTTTTAAATTCCAATTATTTATTTTGTTTGCATTAATTTTTGTTGTATCTAAAGAACATTTGAAGAGAAAACATCTTGCGTACCTTAATCCTATTAACGAAACATTAAAAACAATTAGATTCAAATGTATTATCGGCCGGTGCTTCTACTAGTTCTAATTTACAACAACATTTACAACATAATGAACATTATTGAACAACCTCATCAACAGGAATTTCGGCTTCTCTCTTAATACGGCAATATTTAGAAATGTCATATTTAAATCGAACTAAAAATCCTTTGAACTTTTGGAAACAACACAAAAATACATATTTTGAACTTAATATGCTCCAATTAAAATATTTATGTGTTCCAGCGATGTCTGTTCCATTGGAACGCGCGTTTTCTAAAACGGGACAAATAACGAACGACTGTCGAATCAGACTTCACCCCATAAATTTAGATTACATTGTATTTTTAAATAGTAATATAAATTTACTGATTTTATACTTTGTTTTAATATTGATATTGTATCGGTTTGAAATATTTTGTATTATGGACTGTGGTGCCAATGTATTTTATAATTAAATATTTGTTCTTTTACATTTTTTTATTCTTTACCTAGATACATGTTAAAGATAATTCACTAAAAAAGTACTTAGTTGGTATTTGGTAATTAGTACCTAGTTAGTCAGGTAGTAACACAAATTCAAATAATATTTAATACTCATATCTAATAGGTGACTATATTCTCCAAAATTGTAGGGAAGAGTCTCGCAGTATGTAGCATCGGCATTCATTCAAGACTTATGTCTCTAGTGTTTGTCTACCATCAAATTTATTAAAGGTACCACCTTATATATTTTTATTTTTGCATTATTATACTACTTAGAACATTACTATTTAAAAATGTCCATAAAATGTTGCAAAGAAATTGAAATATTGTTAGACATCTACCAAAAAGTAAATAAAAAAAAGTTTAATAATAAACAATTCACTTCAT
Organism: Aphis craccivora; assembly: GCA_009835225.1. NCBI lineage: Eukaryota > Metazoa > Arthropoda > Insecta > Hemiptera > Aphididae > Aphis > Aphis craccivora. Next base: position 38,588 of record VUJU01002244.1, on the reverse strand, counting down.
TAAATAATATTTCATAATATTAAAGCTAACAAATCAAAGTTGGTTCTGCTTAGTACAAATTTGTTCTGTTTTGAAAAGGAAAACAAACAGTGCCATAGAGTATACACAATATTTTAAATTTAATTTGTTGATTTATTTCATATTGAATATACTTGTTATATGCATTCATAAATCAAAATGCAATAGTCCTTAAAATATTAAGGTAAAGTCCTAGTTCTATAAAATATATAGAGTACAATTTTGAGTTTCAGCGTAGTTTTCAGTATGTTATAAAACATGGAAATTTCAAACCAAATGCAAAATTGTATACAAAAAAAAAAAAAACAATCTGGCAAGTGCATCTGCTCTTCCAAAATGACTAAAATAGAACTTAATGCACTATGAAAAAAAAAATAATAATAATCATGACAAATACATTCAAATTTAGTTTATTAAAATAAAATTATAGAACAAAAATGCATCAATTATATTTCAAATTGTTGATTATATAATTAATTTAATATTTCATTTTTTTTCATCTGAAGTAAAAAAAAAAAAAAATACAGTTTCATTTTACTGGCCTATAATTCCAACAATTTATTGTGTTTTTGAATTTAGTAGAACATCATTGTGCATGTGATATTATACTTCACTCAAAAAACTGAATGCATCCTCAAACTAATCCCAAGATTTGTGGAAGAGAACAAAATGAATAATATTTTTTAAATTCTTTTCAATATTATATTAAAAAATATACAATATTATATACACATAACAACAAGTATATCAAGCATAATGTTGAACTAATTGTTCGCAAAATATTTTTTTCTCGAGTTATTTTAGCTTTAAGTGTTTTCTCTTAATACTACTTTCTGTAAAAAATTGAAACAATAATACCTTTCATTCAAAAAAATATAATATATAATAATATGATTATGTATAATATATATTATACTCTACCACAAATGGTTCATATAATAAATCTAACAAAAATATTTACAATTTGTATTTCAGTACATATAATGATGATAAAATTAAACTTACAACTACTTAAAGCTATTATAAGGCTAAATCTAATTTTAAAAATAAATAAAAGGGTTTATTAAGAAAGAAAGCTACAGCAAGTTCAATATCATTAATACCCTGATGAACAATTGCTATAAGTTGATTAGGTATTTGATAACAATAACATATCAAATGTATTAATAGATGAAAATTTAAATTTAAGCTTAGTTATTTAATAATATAATTTCATAATGTTAAAAATATACTAACACATTCAACAGTTAAAAATTATGATAATTTGATAAATATCTACTTTGGTATAATCTGGTTAATTGTAAAGAAAAAATTAGCACTCATAAATTAAAGCAAACAGTTTTTAAGGTAAAACTAATTTTTTATATTGATACTTAAAACTTATAATTCATTCAAAAGAGTTTAATTGTATAATTATGCTCAACAATTATGGTAATGAAAGTTTATGAAATTTTTCAAGCGAGCAATTTTGTAAATTATTTTTTAATTAAAATAAATGTACTCGGTTGTTATTTGATTGCTTCATCATATAATACATTTTTTTTAGGATACAATAAAATTGTTATAATTTAATTACATATATTTATAATTGTATAAGGATAAATATTTTTGGATTTTATACAACACAAAACATTAAACTAAACTTAATTGTACGCGTTTCCAAATTGAATGTAAAAATATATAACTATCATTTCTAAGAAAAAATATAATAAATATATAGTTATTTTTACATAATATTAAGTAATAACGAAGTAAAAAATGATTATACATATTATAAATCTAAAATACACATAGATTAATGTATGGGGTAGACCAGTTTTTGCCATAGTACTAATATACAGGAAAATTAGAAAACAACTTACATATGTAATAATTATAATTAAAACCATAATGAGTGTAGAAAAGTATTAAAATTAAAGACAAAAAAAAAAAATACAAGACCTAGAATCCACCAGTTTTTGGAAGGAAAGTTTTTAAGCATGGATTAAAATTGTTGATAGGTGGAGTTAGATTTAAATCATCAATTACGTCAACAGTTGTACTAGACACCTATAATATAGAAACAATAAATTTTAAAATATATACTTGGATTAAATTAATAAATTAACAAAAACATCATTATGTAATCATCAGTTTATGACAAATTCATGACTACAAAAAAATTTAAAAAACTTGTAATTTATGAAATTGGTCAAAAACATTTTCATGTTGCAAAAATTGCTTCCATCATTTTAAAAAATCAGATATAAGTACTTGTGCTCTATGAGTATGCTATTTAGTTATAATATAATTTTCAATTGTATGACACATAAGTAATTTACACTTTAATTTTTATCTCTGTGTAATTTATAAAATACAATAGGTCAAAAATATTTTTTATAGCAAGATTTGCTTCCGGTATTAAAAGATTAATATCAGATATTAGTACTTGCGCTTTATAAATATACTATTTTATATTTATTATAATTTGCATTTGTATGACATACAAGTAATTTACACTTTATTTTTTATATCAGTGTAATCTATATATATTAAGTCAAAAATAATTGTTTATAGCAAGATTTGCTTCTGTTATTAAAAGATTAATATCAGATATTAGTACTTGCATTTTAAGATTAAACTGTTAAGTATTTTATTATAATTTCAAATGTGTAAAATGTGTATTTGGATTAAATTACTAAATTAACAAAAACATCATTATGTAATCATCAGTTTATGACAAATTCATAACTACAAAAAATTTAAAAAACTTGTAATTTATGAAATTGGTCAAAAACATTTTCATACTGCAAAAATTGCTTCCATTACTTAAAAAATCAGATATAAGTACATGTACTCTTAAGAGTATGCTATTTAGAGTTTTGATATAATTTTCAATTGTATGACACACAATTAACTTACACTTTAATTTTTATTTCAGTGTAATTTATGTAATAAAATAGGTCAAAAATATTTTTTTATAGCAAGATTTGCTTCCAGTATTAAAAGATTAATATCAGATATTAGTACTTGCGCTTTAAAAATATACTATTTAGTATTTATTATTATTTGCATTTGTATGACACACAAGTAATTTACACTTTATTTTTTAAATTAGTGTAACCTATATATTATATATTCAGTCAATAATACTTTATTATAGCAAGATTTGCTTCTGTTATTAAAAGATTAATATCAGATATTAGTACTTGCGCTTTAAGATTGAACTGTTAAGTATTTTATAATAATTCCCCTATATAGATGCAATTAATTTGAAGTAATACGTATATATTATGCAATAGGTTATAAATATGTTCCTATTTCGAAGAATGCTATTTTTATAAGTTAAATATCAGGTACAATAAAACCTTTCGATAAAAACAAAAATTTACAAAGAAAAACAATAGGGTTAGACTAGGATATACCTTATACTTTTATAAGAGGATATTTTAGTCTTTAGATAGTGGAAAAAACTGTTGGTCTGGAATAATTTCATTATAAGATGGTGTACTTGAATTTTATATACATTTCAAGATTTTATATAAAATGTATACATCAGCTAATAATATTTACCAAAATATGTTTTTATCATAAATTGAACATACTACTTTAAACATTATTAACATTTACGTAATTCATCATCAAATGAGAAAATAATTATAAGAGAATAATAATAAATATTGTGTTACTATATTTACCAATTGCTATAGATAACATTATTAAGCTAATTTTATCTAATCAACTATAAAACATTATCTGAATACTGTATCAATGTGTATGTACCTCATCTGTTTCCACATTGTTAATAGGTTTTTCAGAGTCAATATCAGATTTCATTGAATGGTTATTATTAGCAAGTGCTGCTATTATATCACTTTCCGCTTCATTTGTATTGTTTTCAATGGTCGACTTGAAACCATCGGCTAAATTATTTTCATTATTTGGCAGATCAGCAGGGATTCTAAAGCAGAATAACAATTTAAAAAAATATTAAATATAATAACAACATGTATAAAAATAAAATAAAATGAGTAACTAACCCTCCAGCCGGTTCACTAGATTCATTAGTTTTGGATTGGTTTTCTCGTACTCTTTGATCTCTTTTTCTTTTTTTACTCCAAAGCTCATGACAATCTTGCCATGTTGGTAATGCTGTTACATCCATTCTAAACAATTTTTTTTTTTTTAATGAAAATATTATTTGTGCAAATAATTCAATACTAACTTGTCAGGTTGGACATTTTTTAACCAATTGCATTTTAGAGCTTTATCAGCAGTAATTCGTTTGCTAGGATCTAATTCTAACATATGATCTAAAAGATCCAAGGCACTGTCATTCATAAAAGTAAATTCTTCACGTAACCGACGTCGGTGTACTTTTTTAGCTTTTAACGAATGCCAAAAAGGTAAGTTAATCACAGTAGGCCAAACAGCAGGCGTTGGACTACCACATAAACGAGATATAGTTTCTAATTGCATCATTTCTTCATTGGCCTGTATAATATATTATAAATTATATTAACATACTGAATACCACTATCAAATTAAAAAACCTATAAATTTTAATAATTTATAACATTACTAATTAAATTTATTAAATGATTAATTGAATAAAATTTTTTATAATGGTATTATTTGGGGTTTTAAATTTACAATTCATTCACTTAGTACCTATGTAGAACCCACTGTTTAATAATACACATTGTATGAAAATTTCATAAATATTATACATAAAATATTACCTGAAATAAAGGCTTTTTTAAAAATAATTCTCCCAAAATACATCCACATGACCAAACATCTATTGAAGTTCCATACCTCTCTTCACCAAGTAATAATTCAGGTGGCCTATACCAGAGTGTTATCACTTTATTAGTGTATGGTCGTTGTCTATCTTGAGCATTATATAACCTAGCTAAACCAAAATCGGCTAACTTGACTTCACCTCTAAAGTTAAAAAAAAAAAAAGACAATAAAATTAGTGACAAAAATAAATAGGTAATGTAGGAGTGAAAATATAAGAGTCAATTGCTAACACTTATGATATTAATTACTGCTTTTAACATTGATAATTAAATAATATTTTTATACATGAACATATTTAAATACATTGATAACCATTAATAAAAAAGATATAACTATAGTAAACCCTGGATTGACTGTGATTTTTCACAGAATGATAAGAATTATGTAGTTGTGTATATAATCATTACAGTTCCGCAAATAATTTTTCTTCAAAATAGAGAATATATTATTGTTAAGTCTCAAAACTGACTACAATAATACAGTTTATATTGCTGATTAACAATACCCCAGGGGTACCATCAAATAGTTTTGAAATCAAAAGATTTAAATTTGTTTATCGAGTTTTGGCCTCCAAATGTGGAAATTCGCTATCTATGGTTTTTGTGGCATCCTATTACACTGATAATCAAGAGTTTACTGTATAGTTTAGTTTTCTTGGTTTAAATAATTTCAACCCAAGTGCAATTAATTGTTTGCTATTTTAATTTTAATTTTACTTGTTATTCATTAAGATGTTGCTGCATTTAATATCTCTATGAAGAAAATTTCGACGATGACAATAATTTAAGCCTTCCAACAACTGTCGCATAATACTGGCATTATGTGTTTCATTAAAGTCAACCATTCCAGATTCTAATAACCCCATAAGATCATGATCCATGTATTCGAATACTAAATAAAATGATCCTCTGTCCTAAAAATAAAAAAAACATGAAGAATTATTTTTCTCCAATATTGGGTGCAGTTTAAATGGATCTTTATAAATATAATCTATAATTTACTTTTTTAAAATCAAGGGCATCTTGTTTATCAGTTACAATTTCTCTCAGATTTACAATATTTTTATGGTTTAATTGCCTCAAAATTTTTATTTCTCGAACAGCAGTTATTGGAAATCCTTCTTTTTCATTTTCAAGTCGAACTTTTTTCAATGCTACAAATGTACCTGCAAGTAACAATAATTTTAAATTTTAACATATTGAATAAATATTAAACATAATATATTATGTATATTGCATGTGTATTATAGTTTATGAAATAGCTAAAACGTATTGATACTGCATATTATTTATATTTATAATTTAACTAGCTAGATAGATCTGACAACACTAAGGTGATGTGTCAAATAAGTTGTACAAAATAAGATCACTATTCACCAATAACGTTAGGTCATCTAAGCAATGTTTTATCTTTTGTTTCTGTTCAATCTACTCACATTAAATATAAATAACCGTTCGGCTATAAATAGCCAACTTCATATACATTTATCGTATTATTATGACATAATCATTTAATGTTAGTCTTACAGTTACATGTATTTGCTGTGTTTGTAAAAAAAAAGAAAGTATTGTGTAACTCTAAAATGCACTACAGCAGCGTTTGTATAAATAAATAATTGATTAAATTTAAAATAAACAAAATATTATAATATATATTTAATTTAAAAGTAAAATTTTTTTTAACTTTAACGGTAATCAAACTATAATTGTATATAATAACTAAATATTCTATAATATTACTAGTTTAGTATGATTTTCATGTATTATTTCACACCTTAACTAATATTTGTAGGTAATTCATAAAATAATTAAATTCAACACTTTAACTGTAATATGCACATTATGTTGTCATAGACGAATTTGAAACTACTTAAAATTAAGTTTGTACAAACTGTATTACATATACCTGAGGTCTTATCTTTAGCTTTATAAACTTGACCATACGTTCCTTCACCTATTTGATTTATCACTTCAAACATATCAACACACTGCTCTCCCCAATCAATAGGATTAGCTGCAGCACATTTTGTACTCCGTCTTCGATAAAGTACTTTGGGTCGTTTAATTTTCACATTTGGATCTAATGGACGAGAGGGCCTTTCCATATTTGAAGTGAAAGAAAAACTTTGTGGAAACCCTGATCCCAAGCCCAACATAATTGATCTTTTAATTGCGCTCTTTTGACCATCAGGTAAAGGATTTGATACAATCTCTGACAAAGAAAAATTTCTATCATCATCTATTTTATCCGTATTTTGCACGAGTCCTGCAAACAATTTTAGTATGATTATAAGAACTAAAATTTAAAACATTATATAATAAACATAATTTAGTAAAACTAATTTTATTTCTGTTCATAATAACAAAGCAATTTTCTATTGAAACTTACATTTAAACATTTTTTTATAATAAATTTGTTTCAAAATTATAATTTTTAGTTTATTTTAAGTATAAGTTAAATTTTAGTTATTTAGATTAACTAAGTGGTAAAATATTTAAATGTAAAAATAAATAGGTAATTTAGATGGTAAAATAAAAATAAATTTTCTTGAAATAATTTTTACAAATTATGATTTAATGAAGATCGAATAAAAATATTTATCAATTTGTATATACTTAATTATTGAATTAACCATTATATAAATTGCTTCTAATAATCTAAAACAAAAAACTTACCTGGTGGTAAAGGTAAATCTTTAATGCTTTTTTTCGAACTCTTGATTTCTGAATCTGGAGATGTTTCATCAAGTGTTGGAAAAACAGGTGGCAATGGCATTTTGGATAAGTCTTTATTTTCTATTACTTCTATTTTTTTCTCGGGTGGTGTTATTGATACTATAGATTCTAAAGAATGTTCAATTCCATTTTCTATGATCTCTATTTTTGTAATAGATGGGCTTTGACTTTTTAAAGGAACTGCTTGATTTTTAGGAGTTATTTCGATAATTGGTGAAGTAACTGATTTTATATTAGATATTTCAATATCAGGTTTAGAGGTTTGACTATTGTTTTCTACCATTACACAAGTATCAATGTCATTTTTCGCATTAATTTTGTGTAATTTTGTACTTAGATCAACAGTTTTAGAACTATTTTGTTCATTATCTGAATCATCATGTATTTCAACTACTTCATTTTCATCTACAGTTTTAGTACTAATTTGTGTCAAACACTTCATGGCTAATTCGCGCATTTGCCGATCTTTTACCAACTCGGCAAAGAGACTTGTTTCACTAAGTTTAACTTTAGAATTAAATTGTTTAGCTGGACTTTTTGTAGATTTTTTTTTCTTAGAGACTGAAGAATAACAACCAGGTGAATCACTATCAGAATGCTTTTTAGTAGTTTTTGATTCCTTTACAGGAGAAGGCGATTTACTTTGAGTACGAATATTTTTAGAAGGAGAACGTGAATGTTTTGGTCGAACATGACTTGATTTTCTTGAAGAACGTGAAGTGTGAGGTGAAACAGCTCTTGAGACATGGGATATGTGCTTTGATGATTTTGAAGTTGTACGTGGAGGAGATTTTTGACTATGTTTTGGTGAGTGGTGTCCATGGTGATGATCATGTCTTGATTGACGGGGAGAATGTGGTGAACGTGAACGAGAATAGGAACGGGAATGGGAATGTGATCTAGAATATCCCGCTTTGGAACTTCTAGTATGTTCATGGTGTCGACGATCTCGAATTGGACTTCGTGATAATCTAAAATGATATTAAACTTTAATACTAATTAAGATAATTTAAATTGTACAAAGAAAATAACTAACATTTTATTCCAATTATTTACCCAGTATTTATATTCCACTAAATAGGCATAAGAAGATATAGATAAAAATATTCAAAACTAACATACCTGTGACTATGTACAGGTGATCTGTCTTTATCAGATTTAGTTTTTCGTATTCTACTCCTTTCATGTTTGCTCTCGTGTTTACTTTCATGTTTGCTCTCGTGTTTACTCTCATGTTTGTCTCGATTCCTACTAGATTTGTGTTCATCAGTTTCATATCTTTCATACTCATCCATACGTCTTTTATGGTCCCTAAATGTGTATTACATAAAAATATGTTGATTGATAGTTATTATTTATCATTAATTAAAACACAAACCGGTTATTTTGTTTTGAAATACTTCGTGATCGATAATTATATCTACTATCTGCGGGTTCAGGAGTTCGACTGTATTCTTTCCTTTGTGATATATTATTTAATAATGGCGGGCTCTTTATCCAACTTAAAAATACATTAATAAAATTATATATTTTAATTATTTTTTAACAAAACATTCAAAATACTCCTGTGGTTAGGTTAACCCTAACTCCACAATTACCAGGTTAATAAAATAATAAATAAAACCTATGTTATTTTGATGTCATAAGCCTGTCAGATAATTTATTACCTTTTATTTTCTTTTCTATGATGTTTGATGTGTTTTTCTTCTTCTTCTTTATGCGTCACCTCAACTTTGGAAATTTTGATATGATCTGATTTTGTTAATGGTGGAGTGTGTGAAACCTCAATAGGTTTATGCTTTTTAATAGGTTCATTAAAATCACCATTTCGTTTGGAAGGTTCCGATATTTCTATTGAACATTTGGAAGACTTCACAAAACTATTATCACAGACTGGTAAAACATCAGATTTATGTTTCAAATCCTTCTTCTTTTTTTTCTTTTTTGAACTAGGGCTTTTAGGTTTTTTATTGTTTTTTTTAGGTTTTTTGTACTTTAAACGTGATACTTCTGATGCCATGTCTACACTATTATTTAAATTGAAAGTAGTAGACATTGAAGATTTGTCTAGTGCCGGATCGAGTTCCCAATGATTATTTACAGGGGGACAGGCTGTTGTAATATTTTTATTAGGTGAGGTGACTGTAGTAATTCGAAAATTATTAGTTATTATTCTGGTAGGAGGAGGAAAAGGAGGAGGTTTCAAACGTAAGGCCGCATGTTTCTCATCAAAATCACTATGTATTTCACCTGCCTCTGGACTACTAAGCTCTTCAGAACTAACATCTGAATATTGAACTAAATTTTTACTTGAAGTAGTTACAGAAGATTTTTTGTGTGACTTTGATTTCAATTTGTGCTTGTTCTTTTTTTCTTTTGTCCTCCGGTAAGATTTTTCTCTGTTTGCTGTGCTGCATTTTCTAACCAGTGCTGGGAGCATATCTATTATTCATTCCCATTCATAGGTGTCAAGTAACAATTTCAGAAACAATTATTTTATAGATATTCTACCTACTATTTTTTTTCAAAAAAAATAATAGATAATAATTTTAAATAATATAATATTCCAGTTGAGAGTAATAATATAAATTGTTTACAAAGTTGTCTTGTAATTACTTACAACTACTGTATACCATTTCTTGTTTGTAATTTTGTAATTGTAACATTTGCTTTACAATAAGACTGTTGGGATCTAGAAAATAAAAATAAGGTTTATTTGGTAACAAAACTAAATAGGCTAATAAAACAAATTTAAAAAACACTTTTATAAGTAAAAATTAATACAATATAATAGGTATGAACTATTATTAGTTATATTATAACAAAAACTATATTTATAGCAACAAAATTAGCTTATATTTAAATCATAAATATTTTTTAGGTAATCAATAAGAAGTAATGTTATTTGCTTATACATAAAAATGACTAAGTAAACCAATTCTAACATTGTTAATTTTGTTTGAGTTAATTAAAGAAGTATTTTAAATCTTAATCAAGTTAATGGATTATAGATATTAAAAATAAATAGTAATATAGGTAATTAAATTTTATAGTGTTAAAATTGGTTATTCAACAAACTTATTGGTTTTTTTTTCAAATATTTAAAATCCTACTCCTCTTAGTTTATAAAAATCATTTTTAAGTGTATAATTATAAAATATAGTTAAACAAAAAACTTAAATAAGTACATTTTTTTTTTTTTTTTTTTGAGAAAGAGGAAGTTTTAACACAATATTACAAATTTATTTCAGAAAGCAATTAATTATTTATAATGTGTTAACCTAACCAAAAGTTAATAAATAACAATTTACAAAAGTGTTAGTAAAACAAAAGCTATAGTTTAATTTAAAATAATATTAAACAATAATATTATAAACGTTGCATTGATTTATAGAAAAAACATACACTTACACAACATAAAAAATGATATAAAAGAAAATTAATGTTTTATTTAATAATATCGAAATAAAATGCAGATTAATGTTCAATAGTAAGTGTTTGCTTTTTGAATATTATTTTACTCAATTTACATCATATTATATAAACTCAAGGGCACGTTTTATTTATTTAAGTTGGTACCTACACATTAATTATGAATAAAAATTTTAATTTGAAACTCATTAGATAACATAAAGTTTAGCTTAAATAACATAAATATACAAATTTTAATTTTGAAATAAAAATATAGCTATGTACCTACATTTAAATTGAATAATGAGGTGTGTTCTTGTTGTATGCGGTCTACTACACTTATATTGAGTTATTCCCATCAAATCACACAAGCGACGATTAAACTTAATCATAATCAAAGTTTTTAATAATTATGTTAATTATTTTCCAACATTTCAATTTATGTATTCAGTCAAAAAAAAAACACTTTTCTCAGTTTTTAAAGGAAAATTTATTTATTCAAATTGATATTCATATTTTTAACAGAACGATGGTGGATAAATCATAAAAACAACTCATTTGAATGTTTTCTAAGTACCTAATCTAACATCAAATCATATTGTAATACATAATAAATATTTTCTGATAATTATTTTTCAAGATATTTATGGCATTATCCTATATACTTATATATCAATGATAGTTTAATTAAATATAAAAAAACATATGGTAGAATTCATACAACAAGACTTCCTACCTAATGTGGCCACACTTAATTTCATTTTGTGTGCCTATAGTAAAACAATTGTAATACTTCAAAAATCACAGATTACTGTCATTATTATGTTTTTAATATTTAAGTATAACTTTTTAAATTGGGCTTCACCCAATATTCATCATACAATATAGCATTTACAAATTATTAAAAATGCTTTCTTAAATATTTAAGAATTTAAATAAATATTTTTCATTCAAGATAAGAGTAAACTCTAAAAAATTTAATTAAATAACAAAATTTGCCTTATCTTAAAAATATATTTTGAAATAATTAAATTTTTTTTTATGAAATGTAAGTAGTTGATTTACAATTGCTAATTTTTTGTATAACACAAAACACTAATTTTTGAGTAACTTTAAGTTCTGAGGCACAGCTGTAAATATTTTATATTCTATGATTGTATTTTTCTCAACAATAATCAACAAGATAAGGTTTTACCAAAAAATTTAATAATTAATCAATGTACTTGCAACTAAATAGTAAAGTAATATAGGTAAGCTTGTTATGCAATTATAGAAAATAAGAAATGTGTATGTAAGTCTAATCATCTTAGTGTCAGCAAATAATGAATTTATACAATGTTAATCTAAAAAAGCTAATAAATAAAACTTATATTGGTAAATTCAATCATCTAAAATATCTTCAAACATATTATAGGTACATTCATACTATTTTTATAATTATAAAATAAAAATATACGTAGTAATCACTTAGATTATTTCTATTATTAAAAGATTAAAATTATTTTATTTTTTGATTGTTTACTATAACATTTTACAAAATGAAAGTTTGTGATAAATAGGGTTCGAGATTTATAGCACTACTACAAAATACTAAAATATGTGCTTATATAAGACTCAATAAACTTAAAAATATGCACTAAAAATGGAAAAAGGGACTTTAAAATAATTTAAAATGTGTACCATATGAAAAAAAATTGTTATTATTATAAATTTATAAACCAAATATCTTAAAAATTGGTTTTTGAATGTTCTGAAAAATAAATATATAGGTATGTATACGTAATGTAGGTAAATATTTATTAAAAATATGTTGTTTACTAAAATCTCTATCTTTGTGATTGCATTGAACTATTAGATGTTTTCAAACAGGTAAACTCCTATTATCGGATAGAATACACTTATATGCCGAAAATGAACATGTTATATCAATAGATGTTACGGGAGTACTTTAGTACTTTCAATAAACAAACTCCGATAAATATATTGTTTTTAATCATTTCAAATTACTTTTATTGAGTATTTATAAATCACATTAAATACAATATTTTTATGACAGATAGCCACACAAATAGTATTACTGTGCTCAAAACATGTTTTTTAATTAATCGTTCAACATTTTAATTAGGTAATACATGTTGAATATTATCCATAAACTATTAAAAATCACTGAATATGTGTCAATATAACAAAATCTGCATAAATATGCAAAAACAAGCTAAATAAAAAGTTATACTTAAGGTACTATAAAAAGTATTTTTTATATTACTGCTATGTGATGTTTTACTACATCTATGATGGATATGCAAATGTTATAAGTCTTGAAAGTTGAAACCTAGTTATAATAATACCAATTTCATATTAATAAGCAATTTTGTAAGCTACATACTATCTATATTATATGACAACAACAAGCGATAAAGATCACACTAGATTATCAGTGTTGGAGAATGCGAATTTATTTAATTTTAGCAAACACATAACATGATTAATTTAAAATCACCTTACCTTAGTATTCCAGCAAATATTATGTGGTAGTCGAAAAACCCAGTTTGTTGACTGCATAGGTGGTAATTGTATGATATAAAAAATAAAATAATAAGAATTGCAATTTAAAATTGCAGAATTCGCGGTTTACATTAAAAAAAAAAAATCCAAAAACGACCTTTTTATGGTGTTCTTCAGGATTATGTATCTCTCGTAATTTATAGCGTATAGGTGCCTTAACTAGCACATGACTGATATTAGAAAAAAAATGTATTATAAAACGTTGTGATCGCGATTTGCGCGTGTAAACATTGTTATAATGCGATTATGCCTATTAATGAGTTAGCGTTGCGATTTGAGAAGAATACTTCCGGACGATAACCACCAACATTTGGTTTTTAGTTACGGGCGTTCGATCGTATTTTAACAAATATAAGAGTATATTCTCATAATGTGTAATCGTGTATCAATGATTTTCGATGCTATTGCGGCAATGAGGCGACGTACACGACGGAAAATCGGTTATCAATGATGACCGCTCGCCGACGAATGAGAAAAAAGTATTGCCGAGGCCATTTTCATTTTGGTTTTTTTTTTTTACGAGTTCCGTTTCATTTAACGAGTCTTTGGCCACTCTCTAGATAAGTAGATAACGTTCTACCGATGTACGAGCGATAAACGTTCTCCAATCGCCGAAAATGAACCGGACGTGGAGGTATGGAGGTAATGACAATTTTTTTTTACGACTACACTATGTACACTACAGTAGTCGGTAACTGTAGAAGTGTAGACTGTACAGTTGTAGACTTGTAGTAGTTGTACTACCGACTGCGAACCATAGAGTAATAATACTAATAAAGTAATATAGTAATATGGTAATATTACTCTATGCTGCGAACTGCATTGTTGTATTACGTTTTTACGCGGTTACAGAGCCAGCTCAAGGTATAGGCGAGCTAGGCACCTGCGTAGAGCGGCACTTTAACAGGGGCGGAATTTTCAAAATTGACTCATACATTTTTTTTATTTCTATTAAGTAGTGTGTTATATACTTGTATAAGGAAAATATTTTAAAACATTCATTCGTGAAAACCAACTTGCCTATACAATTATACAATAAAATACCTAAAAAATTATTGCATAATAATTATAATTAAATAGTAGGTAATTGTAAATACATGACAATACATTTATTTATGTTCGCAAGTATAAAACAAATTGTTTTATTTGACTAAAATAAAAATGATTAACACAGTTTTAGTATTTTGGTGCTCGATTGGTCCAAGGCCAATAAAAAACAAAACCGTTAGTTTTATATTTTAATCACATCGGCGGCATTTTGTACATCGTATTTTCGTATAATTTGTATCTATCTTTTATTTCATCATGACTTGTCCTCGATTCTTGACGGCTGACGCTCGTCGAAAATTCAGTTGATTTCTTAAGGAAGTTAAATACTATCTGAACGACTGAACATCGTACATATTTATAAAACTAATGTCCAAATAATGATCTATTATAATTACCTAACATTAAAACCAGTGACGTATACAAGGGGGGTGTTTGGTGGATATGACACCCCCCTTGAGCCGTGTTATCAATTACATTATTATTACATATATCATATTACAATATACATAATATAATATATATATTTATATGCACTATATAATATATATATATAATAAAATAGGATCATAGGTAAATCGTTACAATATAAAATATAAAATAATACCTATGTATACATATTAATAAATTAAAATATAAGTTTTAGTTTGTACGTATTATATATAATATTTAATGTTTATAATTAACGCCCCCTTCAGAAAATCCTAGCTACGCCAGTGATTAAAACGTATGTCTATAGATAAATCTTGACATCTTGTATTATATTTTAATTTCTTATACTTGTGTAAACGTATATTTTAAACTTACTTAACTTATTTATTTTTAGAAAATATAATTCCTATTACCAAGTAATATATTAAAATGATTTAACTAGATATATCCTGAATCCTGATGTCCATCATTTTTCATTTTTTTCATTATTTAAATCAATTTTTAAATTTAAATAGGTGCTATAAGTACAACTTTTTTAAAATTTAACATTCTGTTTAGAGAATAGGGTTTTTTTTAGTAACAGTCAAAAACTATACGTAATATAGTAATGTGTAACACTGTAAATTGTAATACTATAATATATATTATATAAATACATTTGGGTTATTTATAATATTTTTAATATTAAATCAAAAACTATAACTGCCAAATTTTTTAATAAATTATATTATATTATATGCGATATTGTGATGTTATATCTTTAAATGTTTATCAATAAAAACAAAACATAGTAAAAACTCAACAAAAAGTCAAATTTACTAGGTACTACCTATATTTTATTTATAGTCTAAAGTTTGAAAATGTCTGGACAAGGGAATAAGCGGCAACGTTTATCGGGTGCACATTATTAAAAAAATAAATTGAAGGAGATAGATGAAATTATACAGAGCTTTGCTTCACTAAAAGTAGGTAAGAAATTCAATTTTAAATAAAATAAAGTTTGTTTTATTTTTTTTACCAATATTATTATTATAATATAATTTGTAAGGTTAAAAGTGAAAAATATTTTAAAAAACAATAAATATTTGATTATATTATGAAATTTTAAAATCTAAGTAGGTATGTGTACTTTATGAATTTATAATCAATTATATACCTAACTGTAACAAATATGATATTACAAATATAAAAATATAAAAATTATATACATATAAATAACCCGATATTGTCTTATCTTAACATTTTTTATTATTTCTTTAAAAAAAATATATTTTTTTTTCACGTAGGTACCTATGTCACATAAAAAATAGAGAGAGCCCGGAAGAAGTTAAGTTAAATTAGAACTCAATTTTTTTTTTTAGAGGTGGCAAAATTAGGTTTTGCCTAGTGCACTATTTTTGCTTGAGCCGGCCCTGTGGCGGTTAGGTTCAGGTCTTCGGGAATAGATATTTTTTTTGTTTTGTGTATACATATGGGTGTATTGGTTGGCGATTAAAACAATTAAAGAGGTGCTCGTAATCAAAGACGAGTGGGCCGGATTTAAGCACCTAGGTGGATAGATTCATTATATTATATATAATGGCCAATGGGCAATGAGAATGATTGTTTACACAAAGAATCATAAAATATTAGGTTCAAAGTTAGAAAGTCCCTACTAAAATAATTTGTTCCGCCTCGAGTTTAACGAACCTGTGTGTAAACTGGTATTTTGAAAAAAAAAAGCCACGAAATCAAAATACGCTAAAAAAAGTCCCACTTATAGGAAAAAGAGCCCGGTACCAACTAAATACATAATACTTTTTTAAAAAAAAATTTACATTGTACCTTTATTTCAATGTAATTATTAGGTAACAATTTTTTGACATAGGTTATAATATATCGCTTAAAAAATAAAAAGTCTATATGCATGTATTAAAAATAATGATATAAGCTTATTAGATTTTCTAATAACAGTTAGCCACAATATAAGAAAACAAAACCCTACAACATTTATGTCTGTTAATACTGTTCATTTTTTAGTTTCTAAAAAAAAACGGAGTGATGAATGTATTGATTCTACATTTCTACAATGATGTGTGTGTGTGTGTGTGTGTGTAGTGTGTATATGTCGAAATAATGCTTTAATTTCAAACTTCGGGTGTGGTTTCCGATGGTAAAATGAATATCCTTGGACCTTGGTGCCATTATAGAAGTAAAAAGTAAACATTTTCCAAAAGTTTTCAAAAAAATCGAGAAAAACAAAAAAAAAAAGACGGAAAACGGGAATTTTTACGCAAAACCACTTTTCGACCAAATCGATTTTTTATATGGTTGTAATTCAAAAACTAATTACTGTAAATACTTGAAATTTTCATTAAATATTTATATTAGTGTTATTTAATATACAGTCAAGTTTTTTTTGAAGTGTCGATAAAAAAAATGTTGGATGACCAAAAAAAGTATAATAGGTAATTGCCTATTTTATATAGGTAGGTATGATTTATGAAATATTTAATATCCGATTATAATTACACTGTTTTATTAGTTATTACTTATTAGTGGCTGTCTGTTTATAATTAACAATCCATAACACAACTACATTATAAATTATGACTGTACGCATTGTTTGAGTTAGGTAGGTAATTGCATAATAATCTAATAAAATAATAAATAAGGATAACATTAGAGGTAAATCACTATGTATTGTGAGCGATAAACGATAAAATAAATAAAATAAAACATCGTAATATAATATAAATATTGCAATTTTGTAATTTTAATTTCAACCTCGGATTGTAAAGGTCACTGTATAATATGGAAAGAAAATGGAAAATAGAATATAATCCTTAGTCCAAACTAAATTTAATATTATGTCCTTGCCCCTTGGTCCAAAGTCCAAACCCTAAGTTTTAAACATTTTTAAAATTTTCTTCAGTAATATAAATGATAACCTATCAGCAATCAGCATTGATTATTATAATATATAATCAAATATTATGCTATCTAGCTATCAGTTATCAATACACTCGTCAGCTCTCGGCTCTTGAATCTCGAGCGCGAAATCGGAAAATGGAAATATCATTCAACCAATTACCAAGGTGAAATATTAATTGTTCTTTATTAGGTACTCTTAAAAATATATTACATAACTTTTCATATTAATGTCATTGAAATATTTTTCATTATTATATTATTATTTATTTTTTTACCATTTAAATTGTTTTATTAAGTTAAATCACTCATTTTTAAAATCGTTAATTGGCGTTTAACATTTGTGATACCTACCGATAAGACGTGTTTGTTCTGTATAAATAAATAAAATAAATAATGGCTAATACTGGGTTGTTGATATGTTCCAATCCGTTTCGCCTACTTCGTATATTTCCGCAAATACAACGCGATGTACAAAGTACACTTTACGTCCATTTTTTCCCAATTCCAAAGTTGGATAAGAAAACTGTACGACACAGATTCATGATGATTGATGCTTATAAAAATCTAAGTCCTATGAACGTGGACGTACGCATCCTTTTATGTGGTCTCAAGGGCACATTCGACAATCAGATTGCTACTAAACGACCAGTAGATGTGATTTTCTATGATGACCATATAAAGTCTGAACAACTTCATCATGTGATGTCGTCATTAAGTAACAAGTCTCCAAATTGCAAGACTGTATTTGTACAACCAAATGATGCTTGCAACTCAATTGATACAAAGGAGACTACCCAATACGATGAAATGGAAAATGAACTGTACGAAAGTGTGGTTTTAGGTGGAACTTTTGATAGACTTCATAAAGGTCATAAAATATTACTAAGTACGGCTGCACTAAAATGCACTAAAAAATTAACTGTGGGCGTAACCGACATTTCCATGTTAAATTGTAAGTTAATATCTTAATAAAATTAAGTAATTTATTACGTTAAATTTACACATTTATTATACACAAATGTTTGACGAGAATCTAGATCTGTAATATAACTAAATATTAACAGGATTAATTTAATTTTAATTAAATACAAATCTATTAAATTGAATATTTTATATCAAAATCAATTTTTTTCTTTACAACATTTAAAATTTTCATCAATAAAATTTATATATTTTGTTATTTACACAATGATTATTATGCAATATTATAATTTATATAATTATGACCAGTATCTTTTCTATGTAAAAGTAGTATATATTTTTTCAACATTTAAATAATTTTATAGATTTTATAGAATACAAATTACAGTTTACTTTATGTTAACTATTGTTTATTTTGTTTTTAACTATATATAGTTGATTATTTTTTACTATGACACCTAACCTAATAATTTAGAGTATTTCTATTTAATTTTACAGCTAAAAAATTAAAGGAACTTATCGAACCTTGTAATACTAGAATAAGTAATGTTGAAGGATTTTTAAAAGATATTGATCCTACATTAGAATATGAAGTATTGCCTATTTATGATATTTATGGTCCAACCATTCATGATCCTACATTTCAGGTTTTTAACTTTTATTTTATAATTGCAATAGTTCGTAGTATTTTTTAATTTTATATTTTAGATGATTATTTTAAGTGAAGAAACAATGAAAGGTGGAGAGTTAATTAATGAGAAAAGAGTTAAAGCCGGTTTACGACCACTTGATATAATACCTGTGCCATTATTAGAGGAAGATAAAACAACAAGTGATTGTTGTGAGGAAGAAGAACAAAAAATAAGTTCAAGCAATTATCGCATGAGATTGTTAGGTACACTCATAAAACCACCTCAAGTAAATAAAAATAAAATAATTTTTTAAGTTCTATGTTTCATTGATACTATATTATTCAATACATTTGTGTTTAGCCAAATAACAATATACCCCCATGTCCATATATTATTGGATTAACTGGTGGAATTGCAAGTGGCAAAACATCTATTGCTAACCATTTAAAAGATCTAGGAGCTTTTGTAATTAATGCTGATACTTTGGCACATAGGCTGTATGATATTAATCAGCCTGCATACCAAGAAATCATTGATGTATTTGGTCCTAGTATACTGACATCAAATAATGAAGTAGACAGAAAAAAATTAGGTGCCATAGTTTTTAATAACAAGGTAATGATACGTCAGTATTAATTTATAATATTTCATAATTATTGTACATATTATTATTTTTTAGGATAAATTGGAACAATTAAATACAATAATTTGGCCTCTAATTTTGCAAAGAGTAAAATCAATAATTGAATCGACCAAAGATCATAATATAGTTGTATTAGAAGCAGCTGTTCTTTTAAGTGCAAATTGGCAATACCATTGTCATGAAATATGGGTTTCAATTATTCCACCAAATGAAGTAAAACATGATACATTAAATAATAGTAGTACAAAAAAAAAAAAAAAATTAAAATACTTGATTTGGGTTTAATTTTATAGTATTTATTTCATTAAAGTATTTAATATACTTGATAGATAATTTTCAGTTAAATAATAATTAATAAGTAATTTTTGTTTAAATATACCTCAAAAAATTGTAATTGTGTATATTGTTTAGTCTAGATTGTAATTTAAAAAAAGTTACATAGTTTATATTTTATAGGCTACCAAAAGACTTCAAGAGCGCAATAATTTGAGCGAAAAACAAGCGCTTGACCGAATTAATTCTCAACCATCAAATTGTGAATATGTAAAAAACGCAAATGTGTTATTTTCAACATTGTGGAGCTGTAATTTTACTCATATTCAAATTAAAAGAGCATGGAGTAGTCTTTTGAGTAGAGTTTCTAGTATCCATTGATTTTTTTCAGCTCTTAAAATGTTTTATTACATTTATTAAAAAGGTTTTGGTTTATTTTATAAATACAATATGTATACTGTTTAGATTTATTGGTGAAATGGTTTTGTTGTTATCTTTTTTTAATGATGAATTATTCATAATAAAATGATTGTGTAATAATAAAAAAAAAAAATAACATGACAATATTGTATTTAGAAATTTTACAAAAAAAGTCTGAGAAAACTGAAGGGTATAAAAGATAAATTGAGAAAATATAGATCAAAATCAGAAAAATGAACATACAAATTTTGCAAGTAACTAATAGTATTTTATCAAATTTTAAATTATTAAATAAAAACTATTCACATTATTCCCAAAAAAAATTAAATCTTTATTGTTCAAATCATCACTACAGTTACGTAAGTATTTTATTTTAATAATACCAGTTTAATAGATATTCTTTTATATTTCATTAATAATAATAGAAACGTGTTTTAACATTTATTAACATATTATGTCCTATTTAAGATAATTTACTATGTTAAAATTAAGCTTGTTAATAGGAAAAAAAATAATAAGTCCTTATTGTTTGAAACATTATTTAAGAAAGCTTCATTTTTAAAAGAATAGGTATTTAAAACATTCTGTGTTCTTTGAGATAAAAAAACATCTAAATAGCTTTAAGTAGTTTTAAAGATTAAAATACTTTATTGATACAATATATCATTGACACAATTAGGTTAGGTGAGGGCTTAACCCAAATATATGGCATGCCCCCTCAAATATTATTATTAATTCAGATATTATCAATGCTGCACATTCCATAAACAAAATATATACGCATTGCATTTGTTCTAAACCCCTCCCCCCCAAAAAAAATTGACCCTAGTTACGCTTATGCAATATATTCTCAATGCTATTTTTCAAATAAAAACATACTGGGTGACAAACAAAAACAAATTTCACAGTTGATCGTTAATTGTTTATGTGTTTGTCATATAATAATAAATTTTTAAGAGACAAGAGTAAATATGTAACTACCTATAACTAATATTCTACAAAATCATTAAAAAAATTAAAGTTCCATTTGTGTCACAATTCTTTACTAATTCTTTTAGGTTATCAATTTTTTATTCAAATTAAGTTTAATAGTCTACCTTGGATTCTAATTTAAAAATATAATTTTATAATAACTTACTAGCTCACAAAAGTTTATAAGTAAAATAATAGATATCTGTATATTGCTGTACTATAATATTTTAAAAAAGTGTACTAATTAAGAAATACATTACCCATCATTGGTTATTTATTATGATAAGTTGACTGATATATTTACCTTTATATGACTTAATTACAATTCACAATTAACAAAAATGAAATTTATAAATGTAAAAATGTATTAGTTGTAAAATTAAAACCAAAAACTATATAACGTGGTTGTCCCATACCACAAGTGGATATAATATTTTAATTAAAGAAACTCAAACTACTTGTACTAATATTTAGATCATAAAATCCAAATGGGCTTGAAAACCGATAAAATGTCAGGTATTAATTTAATTAATCAGCTTTTATTTTTAACATGGCATATAAAATCAAAAATTAAACAATCACTAAACATAAGAAAAATATTAAATTTTAAATTTTCTATCAACTTGTGTAGTTATTGGTTTAACAGTTTAAAGAAATCTATTGTAAATTAATGAACTGTACAACGTTAAAATTATTTCATAAACCAGCTGAGCACAACCCGAGGTCCGAGTAAGTATTCCAACTAACTGGTGATCGATTAATATAATTAGAAATTTCTATAGGTTAGGTATAAATAAAAATTATAATTACAAAATATTTTAGAATTTTAAATTTGAACGAAAAAAACTGTACTAGACTACGATATTTAATAGAAATACCTAAATTAGTCTGAAATTTGGGCTTGTTTTTATTTTGAGACCTTTTATTAATTAAAATTTAATTTATAATTTTTAGTAAACAAGAAATGCAAACTGCAGTTTTAAATAACGAAAACAAACTAGCAAGTAACGACTAGCGTGGAAATATTCAGTACTTTAAACACACAAGATAATAGTCATAAATTTGATTAGTAGTATTATGTTAGGTATAATATAAATACTTATGTAATACCTATATCTACCTAATGTAGATTTCATCAAAAATCAAAATTAACCGGTATACATGGCTCATAGTATAAATATACATTTTGAATGTGTACCGAAAGTTGAAAAAGGTTGGACACGCATGTTATAAACTATTTAGATAAATACACATTGTTGTATAGCACGATCATGATTCATGAAAACTACAATCACAGAATCTGTGATTACAATACTCTAGTGCTTCATAGTGACATTGCAGATAATTACTCAATAGAACATTGACATTAAACTTACGGATTCGACACTGTACAAAAATGAGTAAATCAACACAACTGAATAACTGATATAGTGACATCATTACGTCATCTTTGTGCGATTGAGAATCATCGTTTATCTCTCCGTTATGTTGGCCTAAAAGTATATGTATAGTAAAGACGGGAAAGCCGTATCCATACGGTTAATACCAATGCTGAATGCGATAGATTTAAAGACGTTTATAGGAACTCGGATCTTACGTCGTGACCTATTAATTTTTCACTGTTCATCTTCATCACGGATATAATATATGTACGTCTACTAACTAGTAACTCTACTAGTCAGTAGTCCGTGCGGTTCATCACTGTTCCGATTTTAAAGGTCTTTCAGAGATAGATAACAATATTTAATATTACATTGGTGTTGGAATCGTAAAGGTGGAGTTGTCTATAATTGTCTAATGATAAGTAGGTAATGACTTAATATTATGCATTGAGATGTATTATATAATATTATGTATGTATAGTATAAACATCTCGATGATATTATGATCAAAGACCGTGTTTATGATTAATGATAAACGTGACAAAAAATTATGATAATATGAACAATGAACACACATATTAAAGAATAGACAAGCCTGAAGCTGTCGCTGCGGACTAGAGACTATAAGATGTACTACTCTAATATATTTTATACACATATTTTTCTATGGTACATCTTGCGTCTATGCCACGGTTTAAGATATACATATTATATCTTAAACCGTGGTCCACGCCTATGATCAGTATCTAATCAGAAATCATTACTCCACACTTCGCACTTGATAATAGCTATAAAATATTTATAAATGGATTAATAAAAAGTTAACCAATTGCTTATGGGGCTTTTCAGCATAGTAAATTTTTTATTTATAATGGATCTATCGTTTTACTACCACTAACCGATTGATTGAAATCATTCTTCCAACACTTATTTATTGTTAACCATCTAGAAAATGAAGTTATAATATTTTTATTATAAGTACATAATCATTGTTACAGATTTCAAAATTTAATGAATGGAACGCAACAAATTTAATGTTTTGAATAGTTGTAATTTCAAATGCTATATAATTTTGCAAACCTTTAGACATTTAAATTTCAAGTACTTAAAGCATTGAATTTAACATTTCCCCCCATAAATAATGAAGCAAGTAAACAATTTAATTTATGTTCTTTTATGTAAATTTTTACAAAATAATGTAAGTGTTCTTGAACAGTACATCACGGTTGGTTAGCTCAATAACTTATATTAACCTAAAGAATTATTACTTTTACCATACAAAATTAATTAATTATACTGTACTTCATACTAAATGATTTGAGTTTACAAAAGACAATACTTAATATGTATTAGTGTAGTTATTAAATACATTTTTTTAAGCTCATAATTACTAGATATTAAAAATATATTTTAAAAAATTATTAAATAATCCATATATTATAAAAAAATAAAATAAAAATAAATAGCACTATATGCAGATCACCAATTAGCCATTACCTAGTATGTTGATTCAAGTTTTTTTCATAATTATAGATCCATGGAATGTATTTTAATGGTTTTATTTAAGTTTAAAATATTTAAATATACTAACACAAAATAAATTCCTGAGCAAAGATAATTTATTAAATTGGTGTTTTGAATACCTATTTCTAATTATTAACATTGTTCAAATTTAATCATACTTTTTCTATTGTTCACTATTTATTAATATTTTAATGTCGCAGGAAGCTTTGTAGCTTGTGTTTGTTTAGTTTTAAATAAGAGGTTCAAGTATTAATACATTTTTCATATGAATACAAAATGCTATTGTTTTCAACAATTTAAAAACAAAATGTAAAATTATTCAAAAGCACAGGGCAATATATATATATATATATATATATTATATATATAAAAAAAGATGAAATGAAACTTAATTTTAAAATTTCTCAATATTACTCATTGGTCATGACTTAAATCAATTTATAATATTTAAATGTGAATAAATTATATTTTAAGTTAATACCGCTTTCAAAACTACAAGAAAAACAATTATTTCATATTTTATTTTGTGTTTCAAAAAAAACCCAATTCAATATTAAAAATGTTTGATTTCAGTAAATTTTTTTTTTTTTAAAAAAAAACATTTAATTTGGATTTCTATTATAACTATATCCTATGTATTATGTTGGTTAATAAACAAAATTTGAAAAAAATAGGAAAATATGTTTAATAAATAAATATAAGACATAATTGCATAAACAGCCGTCTAAAAAAAAAAAATACATGCCATTTGCATAAAATAAATAAAATTAGACGTTAAATAATTAATTAATTTAAAAAAAAAAAAAAACAATATTTATCATTTTCCACTAAACTTTATGTATAAATTAAATAAGCCAAGTATAATTTGGTAGTGGAGAGTAATGAATTTAAAATAAAGTTATTTAAATTTTTATAAGTACAGACAATGTGAAAGCGATTGATAAACAGCACCATTATACATTTCAAAAGCCAGTTTATCCAGCTTTTTAAAGGTATGTGCAAGGAGAAGGAAAATGACTGCTGATATAGTTGATATACACTTGCATATATATAAATATATGTAAGTAAGTATATATTAATATAATAGAAAGTGCGATAATATAGGTTTCTAAAATTATATAGAAAAAATTATTTCTGTAAATAATATAAATTCAATTTGTATCAAATACTTCCACCACTTGCAGTTTGGCAAGAGCATAAATGTAAATTATTATAAAAAAAGCTCTTTAGCTACTTTCAGCAATCTCTGAAAATTAAATAAAAAATGTATATTAATTTATTGTGGTATAATAAATCATTAGAACACATGTTATTAATAGTTAATTATTACACACCAGGTATAGCAGCAGCTTTACGTTTTTTTAGTTCATCTTCACTAATACGATTAATTGCAATAATATTATGTTGTCCTGCTCTGATTGGTTTGGCTAAAGTGTTAAACAATTACATTAAAATATAGATATAAACAAAATTAATTTAATATATATAATTTCGTTATGTAGATAAAATTACCTATTTGAGGACTAGGTCCTCTGCGAGCTAAATTCTTTTGTCTCACTGCATCTTTAATACGATCTACTTCATATTGATACCTTTTCCTATCTCTCATAGCACCTTCTTTAGCATCTTTTAATGCTGATTCAAGTGCCTAAAAAAAAGATAATAAGGATAAGTGTGATTAAATGTTATGTTCAATATTTTAGTCCTTATAAGCCAACCTTAACACGATCCATTGTAGCACGTAATCTTTTTTCCAATTTGGGTAATTCACAACGAAGATCTGCATTATCTCTGACCAGTTGTTTGTGGACTTTAGTAAGTTGATCTAAATTGTTCTCCAAGAAACTAATTTTTTGTCTTTGAGCTAATGTTCCACCACTACTGGCTTCATCCGTATCTTCAGCTGTAGCTGATTTTTTCATGCGAGACTAACAGATAAATAAGGTTTATCATACATCTGTACAAATAATTTAGTTTATTTTACATACTTGTAAGTCTTGTACAAATATTTTACGTAAATTATGTAATGTTTGTAGTTCTTTGGTAACAGTATCTTCTAAGCCTTTGAGATCTTTACGTGCTTGTTCGCGACGCTCATTGGCCAAGACATATTCTTGAAGACGTTGACTTTTTTCTTGATCTTCTTGCAATAATTTATTGTAATCTGTTTGCAGTTGTTGTTGTGCTAAAGAATACTTTTGAACTTGATCTTTAAGTTCTGCAATCAATGCTTGTTTTTCACTAATCTCATCTCTTAAATCAGCGACCTAACAAATAAAAATAAATTGTTAAAAATAGAGCTCAATTTCAAATTAATATCTAAAAATTTCAATAATATTAAAAATAATAAAAAATACTACCATAAGATATTCTTGTTGAAAATGTAAGATAATTAAAACTTATAACATTTATTATAGAAAATACGAAAATATTTTATGCTATTATCAAATAAAAAATTATAAAATTAATTAACAATATTAACGCTGATTAATGATTATAACGATTCATTTTTTTAACATTATTTTATCTATACCAGACTTGAGGTTTTAAACAAATATAAGTTAGCATTTTATAAATGATATATTATATGAATTAAGAATATATTTAATTTCATATAGTGAAACAAAAGTAAAATAAATCAATACATAAATATGCAGAAAATGAAAAATAACTAGCTGTAGTTATTAAAAAACTGTCATATTTGTTTTATAACTAAAACTGTATAAAAAATTTTAGTTTGGTAAATTAAACTGCAATTATATATTTATATGTTAATATTTTATTCTTAAGAATTTATTAATTATCAAAAAAATACGGTTAAATTGTTATTGTTAAATTTATATAGAACTACACACATTTTAAAATCTTTTTATCTAATTAGAAATGAAAAATAATAAATGTTTTTCTTAAATTGCTATGGATAATATAATGCAATTTTTTACTTGTTTATGATGGACATCTCGCAATTGGTCCATTTGTGTTTCAAGAGCAGCCCTCATGCTAGTAGCTTTTTCTTTTTCTTCTGCTTTTTCTTTTGATGATGATACAATGTGAACTTGTTCTAAAATCAGAAATGTATATGTTAACCTTAGTTATTTATAAATTATTATATAAATAAAAAATAAAATGAAATACGTATTTTAAACATTATTCTCATCACACCTTACAATATAGATTATTCTTCAAGGTAAAACTTAAAAAAATTGTAACATCATAAATTATATGCTACATATTAAACTATATGTGGTAATATCATTGATAAACAATATAAACACTAGAAAGTTAATTTGACAATAACTGTACCAGTGCTTATCACATTTAATACAAAGGTCAATAGTTATGACTGAACAAAGAAAACTATTTAATAAATGACTAACAAGATTAGGATAGGTTTCATTATAAATTTGTAATTAACTAAACTAAAAAAATTCCATAACATTAAAAAATCAATTAACAAATTATCCAAAGATTTAAGAAATAAGAGGTGATCACAAGATGCATATTATAGAAACTATTATTTAAGTAAAATGCCTTAAATATCTTTTCTACAACATAGTTAAATATATTAAGCAATGTATCAAATAACCTTTAATGAAAACAATATGCCACACCATAAAACTGCATTGTAGATAATATGTATATTAATAATCATATTTAAAAAAAACATGTTAAAAAGTAAATACATTACAATATGTTTAACTAATATCAACAATAATTTAACATTTTAAAATAAATACGATTTGTCTTACCAGCTGCTTTCATTTTTGCAAACTCTTCTCTTAATGCATCAATGTTTTCTTCTAACGTACGTTTCTTATTTTCTGCTTCTCTTAAGGATTCTTGCATAGATTTAAGACGAGCCTCATTTTGTGAGATTTTCAAACGACTTTCAGCAAGTTCTTTCTCATAATCACTAACCTAAATTTAGTAAAACAAAATATATGCTTTAATTCTAATAAAACTAATTGTTAATTCAACTAAAAATTACTTTTTTATTCATGTCAGTTTGACTTAATTCAAAGAAATTGCATCGTTGAACCAAGTTTTTTACTTCAGATTTCATTTTACTAATATAAAGTCTAGCAACAGTAAATTCTTCATCCAGCTTGCTATTTCCATCACTAATAGCTTGTTGCTTTAATGAATAAATAAAAATTATTTTACAAAACTTTGTTTTTTTACAAATAAAAATTAATTGAAAATAACTAACATTGAGTTCAGCTTCACTTCCTATTGCTGCTCCAATTTCAGCTATATCTTTAAGAAGATTTGATAACATGTCTGTTGTACGTTTCTTTTGATGTACAAACATATCTTTTAATTGTTGTAATTCGGAGGACGTTGAATTCAAAGATGACTAAAAACCAGAATAATATAAGTACATTTCCTATAAAATAGGTAAAAAAAAAGCATTTGTTTATATACTTCTTTTATGGATAGCTCTTCCATAAGAGTCTCATTTTCTTTATTTTTCACATCAACTTCTTGACTTTTTTGATCATAATTGACTGCAAGTTCTTCAAGAGCTTGCAAAACTTCTTTCACTTCTTCTTTTGCACTTTCATTTTCTTGAGTGATTCTATGCATTTCTTGTTGTAATTGCTCATAGTCTCTTTGAGTAGATGTAAGAAGCTATTATACACAAAATTAAAAATAATTACTTTCTTTTTGATTACATTCACTTAAATGATTACTTCTTCTTGTTCCATTATTTGTTCTTTTAATTTTTCTATGTCTTGACTTTGTTGATTTATTTCTTCATCTTTATCATCTAATTGTTGATATAAGGCTTCACGTTCTTCTTCAAGTTTTTGTCTTTCTTCTGTTGACATAGATTCAGTCATTACACCTCCTGGTATTGCAGGTACTGGACCGACCACTAATTCTATGAACAAATATAAATTAATTAACATTATTATTTAATTTAAATTAAACTATAAAAATTAAGATTTGCCTTAGTAATACCTTTTTTAATATCAACTTGGACATTTGGTGTAGATGCTTCCATTGGTTCTTGTAAATTAACTTGTTCATCTTCTTTTACAGTTTCTCCACACCTCCAACTATGTAATTTAAATTAGTTTTATAGTTAAAAAAAAGCATATTACAAATTGTTTTACCGATTAAGTTCAGACTGAAGTTTATCACACTTGGCTTTGTAACGTGTACATTTTTCTTTTTCTTTTTCATAACGTCTCTTCCATTCTTCAGCTGTTAACTCTTCATTGACAGTAATGACATTTTTAATTGTTTTTGCTCTTAAAAGTAAATAAAAATAAAATAATATATTTTATACACATTGTTTATGTTTATCCATGTTAAAACTGACAATTAAAGGATATTTAACCATTACTAAACCAGTTATTCCTAGCTCATCTTAACTAAAACAAAACTATACACCAGCGTTTCACAACCTGAGGGTCACAACTCCCTTAGAGATCACTAACTATATATAAAATAATTCATTTTTTCATAGCAGAAATATATTATTTTTTTCATAATAAATGAACCAATTGCTTATAAGAAACAATAGGTTAATTGATACATTGTATCTTGGTCCAAAAGTGTTCTTAATAAACAGCTTCTACCTTCGTAACTACAGAATAATTAGGACTTAATGTAAATATTTATAATATTTTTAAATATATACAACATGCAACCTAATATCAGTTTTACCTATTTGTTAATTGATTAATCAAGTTGCCTTTATTAAATTCAATAAAATGATATGGAAAGAAAGTGTTTTATTTATTTTATTTTATTATTATTGCCAAGTCCAAAAAAATACACTGTAATCTAAATTAAAAATATTTTAATTTTAATCTAGACCTATACATTTTCAAGTTAAAATATACAACCATATTTGGTCACGTTAAATTAGTTATCACTAATTATTTAGCATTACACTAATTAACTGAGATAGAAATATAACCATATCTTTTTTGAAGGAGATGGAAAAGTGTATAAAAAAATTTCACTTACCTTCTACCAAAATCTAAAGTTGATTTTGTTTCTGACTCATTGAAAGAAGCAGGAGAACAGCAAATTATAATTGTAGTACGAGCATTTCCACCCAATGATTCTTGTAATATACGTGTTAGTTTTGAATCTCGATATGGTATGTGTGTTTTTTTATCTTCGGCCAATGCAGATATTACATTTCCCAAAGCTGATAATGATTTGTTAATATTTTTTGCTTCATCTAATACTGTACCTTCTGCACCAGTTTTGCTTACCTAAAATAATTTGTTTTATACAAAAATAAATAATATAATTGTACAAGAATTTTTTTTTTTAAATTTAATATATAATTATTAAACATATAAATCATTTACTTTTTCACTACCGGCTAAATCTACAAGATAAAGTTTTCCAGATAATTTTTTTTCATTTTCCAAATTTTCTTGTTTCACGTTTATCAAAAACACACTATGACTTCTTGAACTGTGCTCATTCATGTCTAAGATTTAAATAAAAATATAAAACTTAAGTCTAGTCTAATTAATTTTTAATTGTCATAAACTTACTAGTCACGGCAATATGTCTGTTGGCTTTGCCTTCTTCAATTACAGCAAATACCTCTTCTGGACTAGAAACAAATCGTTCAGTAGCACCTTTTACAAAGGGAACCCTATTTTTATCTTCATGAACACTTAAGTTCACTTTTGATACTAAAAACAGTCAATATTGAACAAATTATTTAAGCTATATTAATTATAATAAACAAAAATATAAACATACCATCTAATAAATCACGAATCTTGTCCATATAAATTTCAAAATAAGACACCTTTATATGAAATTCCAAATTTTCTTCCATTGCATAAATATGGTTGAATATATCATTAACAATCCGAGGAATAATACCTTGCTTAGATGGATCACCAATGACCCCTTCCATAGTATGTGTTTTACCAGAAGAGGTTTGACCATATGCAAAAATTGTTCCATTGTAACCAGCAAGTACATCTATTTAAAATTAATTAATTAATTAGAACTTTTTCAATACTTAATCATACATCAGGGTAATTGTATAATAGTAAATTTTATTGTGTTTCAGAATAGATTTAACTAAATGTTAATTAAACAATATTATAATACGAATATATATTAGTTTTAATTTAATTTAATTTAAAAAATTCGTTAACGTGTCAAAATAACACGGTTGATCATATAATAGGTATCATATAATTGGAATAATTTGAGTAGTCGAGATAACACAGTTGTGCACCTAAGGTAGACGAGATATTACGGAAGTACCATAAGTTGTATTTCTAACTTGTTGTAAGAAAACAATTTTTGAATATAAAACACTACTCTATTATTAAAATAAAATATTTTACCTGATACAATTGACTTTGCAGCATCACCATAAACTTTATCTTGACTGGCATTTGGCTTGAAAACTTTATCAAATAAATAAACTTTTCCCTAAACATAAAATTAAATGTAACAATAATTTTTAAATATTAGATCTGTCATTTTACAGATGAACATATTAAATAATAAAATTTTACTTCTTTTTTTAAACCAAATATACAGATAAAGGTAAAACTAAAATAAATATGAATTTAATGATTTTTATTGAAAGTTATGGACTTAAAAGTAGTTGATTTATGTATACATCAGGAAATTATAAAAATGTAAAAGATAAATGTATAGGTAAG
This sequence comes from Aphis craccivora, assembly GCA_009835225.1. NCBI lineage: Eukaryota > Metazoa > Arthropoda > Insecta > Hemiptera > Aphididae > Aphis > Aphis craccivora. The sequence continues at coordinate 6,248 of VUJU01002244.1, read as the reverse complement.
TAAATTTACTATGAATTTTATTATAAATCATCAAAAACTAATTTGAAATAAAAATAGTAAAAGTACCTCTCAAAGTACCTATTATAGTATATCCTTTTTTTTTTTTTTTTTTAATTACCAATTTACTAATATTTATTTCACTAAACTTTACTACTCTCTTCAAAAATGAATATTTTGCATGTTTTAAAAAAATATTAAATCTATATAATGTAATAATAATGTATTAATCTATAATGTACCTAATATTATTTTATAAATTATTTTTATTTATGCATCTGAATTTAATTTTAATTGATAACTATGGAAAAAATTGTTTAATATGATTAATGGTTTAAATGTTTTTAGAACTATTAGGTATTGGAGTAAAAAGTTAGATAATTACTATCATATTTTAATAATAATTGATTCAATTAGTTTTATTTTTGATTATATAATATTATATTCGTCTCAAAAAAGAATATTTAAATTATAGTGAACATCAATGTAATAAAATAACGATAATAAATAAATGTGAAATAAAAAAAAACCTTGGTCACCATCATGGTATCATTATAAGACATAAGGTAAGATGTAAAATACCTGTAAATAAACTAAAATATAGATATTTATATGAATGAAAAACTGTTTCAATAGTCAATAAGGAATTCTATTATTATATCAAAAATATGAACCTGTAGTTGCACAAGAATTAAATTTATGAACCATTATAATTAGGTACTTTTCATTTGTATAAATTTGTTTTTTTTTTTTAATTTATTGTTAAAACTTTAAACTTATTCCTTCTTTTAATAATCGCCTAATTATAATATATTATATTTTATAATTATACTTATCTAAATATAATTAAAAATGGGAATAATAATTAAAACTTTAAAGTATCTAGATTTAGAATTTGTCAAACTTGAATTTTCACAAATCCATACTTATTTTTTCTCAAACTGTCTCAACTAAAACTCAGGTTCTGTTAAAATTAGAGATGTGAGCTTGAAAATTTTCAATGACTGAAATTTGTGGTTTTCGTAATAAATAATTATAATAATAAAAACTATATATATAATTATGGTATTATATAATACCTCAATACATTTTACATATTATGTAAGATGTAATAACTATAATGGTAATTAACTACCTAATAAAGATTTAATTAATTCAATTTGAAATTCAATTATTTTTTTTTTTTTTAATTTGTAACAGAATATTTTTAGTTAATAAGAAGATACACTAAACAGTTTTTATTTTTATTTTTTAAATAAGTAAAATGTATTAAATAATTTAAATAATTTTTATTTTTTTTGAGTAAGTTGGTAAGTTTTGGGGTATAAATTTACAATTAACAAATTGTCTGTAATTAAAAAATCTAAATGGAAAAATTTTCATGAAAATGTACAGCTCTAGTTAGAATATTCAAAGTTGTAAAAATAATAAAACAGGTATATTCTTATTTTTTTTTTTTAATTTATTGTCATACTCAAAAGTCAAAAATTGATATTATATCATTCTCAAACTTCAAGCTATTTGCATTACATTAAGTTAAAGGTATTTGAGAACTCATCCCTAATTTAAATTATAAGATACTAAATTATCAATTTTTACATTTTATCACAAAATAAATACATTAAACTCTGCATTAAACATTGATTAAAGATATGTAATTTTTAAATTTAGCAACTAAATACTGTACCTAATTAAAATGGAAAATACACTTTTAAATATAATATGTATTTCAATATAATTTACTTAGCTTAGAACAAAGTATGGACACTAGAATCAAATCCTTTGTCCAGACTCCTTAACCAGGGCTAACCTACACCGAACCTGTCTACATATAAGTATACCATTATTTGCGTTCAATGACAAAAAAATGGTTTTTTTTTGTAACTAACTCAAAAATAATTTATATGTACTAGATTTACAATTAAAAGTTCAATCGTTTAATCTTTTTTTTTATTACTATCAATTAATTATACTGTAATAACAAAATAACATCAAACAAAAAAAAAATTCAATGGATATACCTACCTATGTAATTTTTTTCTTTTGTTTAATTCTTGAACAAAAAAATATTTTTATTTGAATAGAATATTTATAAGAAAAGTTAAAAATGTACTTATTTAAATAAGAGATCTAACTAAGGTTGCTTATTCTTAAAAGTGATTTAAAGAACAATGAGAAAACTTTCATGATAGGAAATAATAAAAAAGCGAGTAAATAGGGTAACTGAAATAGATAACAGGAATTTTGGTACAAATCCAATAAATGTTTTTAGAATATTTTACAAATTCCTTAAAAAAAAGAGGTTAAACTAAATTATTTTTAAAAACAATTAGTATTTACTTAGAAGAATATTTATATAATATAAAGAATTATTAATTTATTACAAATTAAATAATTTGTTAAATAACATTTGAAAAAATATGTTTTAAATTTTTTGATTTATAGTATTACCTAAACAGTGTTTATATCAGTATTTTGGAAATCGGTTAGGTAATATATAGCCAACGAAAGTGACAGCTTTTCATTTTTAAACACTATAAGCAAGGCCTTAACCAACCAAACTAAGTTGAGTGCTATATTGACAACAATATAACACTAGAAAATAAGTATTATTAAACATTAAAAAATTGCTTGTAAGTATTTTCTAAGATAAAAAAATCTATGAATATAAAATATAAATGTATTATCTTTAAATAATAGTTATACAAATGAATAAATATATATATATATATATATAATATAGTTATTATTTTTAATCAAATGAAACAATATAGTTACCTACATACCAGGAAAAAATATATAGGTAGGTATTATTAAATATTCAATGTTTACAGTCACAAACTAATAACAGTAACTTCTTGGTAATTTCTAAATAGTAGATGATAAAAACACGAGATGAATTTTTAGATGAAAATGAATTATTACCTAATTATTTTCTTACCTATAAGTTATTGGAATTGTTACATAATATTAAAAAGATTTATTCAGCACTTTTATACTTTTAATTTACATAAAAATAAAAAGTTAAAAATTGATCAAATTAAAAATAAACAATCCCATAAGTGTTCTGAATATCATTAGATACCTAATAATTAAATTACTAATTGATAGATGTTTACAAGCTGTAGTTTGTATGTTTTTTTTAAGTACTTATAACTTAAAATTTTACAAGCAGTTTTCCTATACCTATACTATAAAATTCTTAATATTTTAGAACAAATAAAATAATCAGAAAAAAAAGTTGGAAAAAGAATGGTCAATAAATAAACATTAAAAAAAAATTGGTTTATCATACCTACTGATTTTATAATTTTATTGTACCCATCCCACCATTGATGGTTAAATATTTTTTTAAATTTTATTAACCTAATTTAAATTGGATAAATAATGCAATTAAATATAAACTGAGTTCAATAAGTAATCAAGAAAAAGTTGTAATCACTTTGTGTATAGATGAACTTTAAAGTCATATTAGGTATAGTAAGCCCGCTAGAAAAACCCCATAAAACTAAGTACAGACAATGGCGTAGCCAACGGGTAGGCCTGGTTGGTTAATATATAAATTCAAAATGTTAAAAGAAATAATCATATTTAGTAAAATTATTGTTGATTGTCTCTGTGCATATTATTCTATTACTAAACATTTTAATGAATTTTGGCCTGAAATACTGTGCTTGAATCAACCAAAAAATTGGACATTTGGCAGTTTGGCCACCTTTAAATTGATTTCTCCAAAAGATTTATCAGTAAAAAATTCTTTAAATAACATCAGATTCAAAACTGACGAACCGGAGGCCAAAACATTAAAATCAGTATGCTGCCAACAAAGGTCGGTATAACGGAATGCAAATCCCGATAGGAGAAAAAAAATTTTTGGTATGTAAATTATTGTAGGTAGATTCGGAGTGTGGCGGTGTACTTACGCCGATCGTGATGCAATTCTCGTCGGGTCCGGTGGGAAACTTTACGATAAACCTGGACCCAGCTTTTTCTTCGGAATCGTTTAGCGGACGGAAACGACAGACGACTTTGATGCTGTCCTCGGCGGCGATCTCTCTCTCGGCTGCCATTGTATCGGTTCTCGAAATGGGCAAAACGATATATTACGGAGGAACAACACGTAGTATCACTGGTTGCCCACGGTTTGCCGGGACAAGGCGCAGACGACTGTAATATCGGCGAGCAACGGTTCGTGAGTAGGTGGCGGTCACCCACACCCTTGACGATAAGGCTTGAGCGGTTTTTATTATTTTATTTTCTGATTACTGTTTGACAACACACATCACTAACCACTGCATGCGAGACACCACGGCTATTATGATGACATCTGTCTATCACTGTACTTACAGCAATATCACGATAGAGAACGCACGCACCGCATCCGTGTCCGTGTGTGGACGAAATATACCGTACGCGTACGGGCGCGAGTGTCGGCGGCGGCCGTCGGAGAGCGCCGCGACCGGGGCGGGCGGGTGTGGAGGGCGACGAACGCTCCGCGATAAGCCGATAACAAAAACGACGACGAAAAGCGTAGAAAAATTTCGACGTCGACGACTGACGGCGTGACGGGTTGGGGGGTGGTGGTGCGTAGTGGTGGCGGCGAACGGGAGATCGCGCGGTTCGGTTGAAAAGCGATATCGTCGAATAGGTACGATTGTTTATCGGATCATCATATTATTATTCTTGTCGATGTGGTAACAACGTCCGAGCGCCAGGCGATCGCGGTCGAGCCACATTTGTAATACACGTCCGGCCGGGTGACTCGCGCGCAGATATTCCGCGAAACGCTTTTTTTTCTCTCTTTCTTCCTATCTTTATCTAATAGCCCAGTCTCGGCGGTCGGCGCGTCACAAAGCAATCGCGGACACGGTAACCGGACCGGAACGATATTATACTCGGTATACTCGGTATATGCGTTCGCGGGGGTATGGAGGTAACCGTGCGTTGCAGCTGCTGCAGCTGGCCTGCTGCTATAATATAGCGCCACGATAGTGTTGTAGTCGGTGATCCGCTGGCCGCGAAAACGGCACGTTCGACGGGGCTAAAGGCGCCCGAACTAGACCACACGGTCTCGGAATTACGTTCGCGGACGACTGCACGATTGTGCCTGTCTCAAAATATTTGATACCAAATTATTAATTTCGTGTTACGGGCAAACTAGACTGCCCGGCCATTACGGCGTTGTCCGGTTTTGACGGGCAACGTAGGAAAAACTATGCGTTTCCCGGACGATAGGTACAATATTATTATACGGGCTTTCCCATTCTAGCTTGGGCAACGTTAACCGAGACAGTGTTTTATCGTTTCACACAATTAGATATAAATTATTATTTTAATTCTGAAACATTATTGCTTAGGTACCAATATTCTTATCTAAACTATTTGTTTGAACGATTGTTATTATTAGAATGGCATTTTTAATTATGTTTTTTCCTTGTTGCCTAACGTTTACATTTTTTATTTAAATATTTTTTAGCACAATTACTGTTCTCCCAAATTTGAATATTTTCTTTAGACATATTATATCATGCACATTGCACATATTGACATATTATATCTATAGTATTATATCTATTATACTATAGTCTTTAGTTCTCTACAGAAGTGTTTTCCTAACTTTCTGTTATAATGATCAACAAATTTATTCTCTTCAATTGTTTTATTAGTAACAGTAGATACCATTTTAATTTAACGTATCTAGGTAATGAATATTTGATTCTATTATACAATTTTTTTTTTTTTTAATTGACATATTTAAATATACTTTAACATCAAAATTAAATTTAAAACTGACATAATATAATAATATGTTATATGTAATATGAATATTGAATAGTTTGTACTCGTAGTCTCATTAGGTACTCAACGTGACAATATTCATTACTCATTACTTAATCTCAACTGCATGAACAATTTACATAGGAGCCTGGAGCGTAGGACTAAAAATTAACACTAATATTATATTGAGTTATGAGTTAATGACTCAGTTATGACTCAGCGAAATTATCGAAAGACGATAATCATTAGCACATTTATCGATAACACTACAAAATGACCACAATCTTATCGTAATGAAATAATATAAAAGCTATGATAAGTACTCAATATAGTTAATTTATTAATAATTATGTTTAACTTCATATTATTATTATACATAGAATTTTGTGTCACCTAAAATGTCTAAAAAAAAAAAGCGGGCAAGTGGGTACCGCTCTGCTGTACATTAGGTGCCGTGTGGATCACTATATATT
>VUJU01002243.1:11840-30787 GCA_009835225.1 Aphis craccivora | reverse complement strand
ACTGCAGATACTGTTATTGTGTGTCATACGTACACAACAATAATGTGGAAAACGTTCGATTTCGTAGTACTGTGATTATCGACTATATGTTTACAACGAGACGATGGGAAATATATAAAACACCACATTGGACTATGCAGGGAAAGATATAAAAGTTCAATATTATAATAATAATATGTACTACAAAGTATGCCACGAAAATATGACATATTTATGTTCTAAACTAGTAATAAAAAATTGTTTAGCGTTTTTAGTGAAATATGTACATTTGTTACATATAACATACACATAATATAATATGTACATAAATAAAATAATATAAGTGAACTTTATATTATTTATTATTATTTAAAATATGGATGTTTACTGTTGACCGTTAGATCGTTTCGTTCACAGCTGGTTTCAATTTTCAGTAATAATTATCATACGTATTATATTTTAAAAAATATGATTCCCAGGGGAGTCTAGGTTTAACCTGAAATCAGTCATAATGCTCTTCGACAATATTCTCGAACTTTCTCACGTGCGATTTTTCTTCAAACTAATAAGAAAATTAAAAAACGACCTATTTGAAGAAGTAATATAAGATACTAAATGCTAGATTCCAACAGACTTCCACAAATTCCTGGTAGGAAAATTATTTATTGCGGAAAAAGTTAGAATAACGTTCTCATCATTGTAAGGCCATTATAGATTTACTCCGAAATCAGAATATACAATTAAAAAACTACATTTTTTAAAAAGTATAAAACATCAAAATATGTTATATTACACTCTCTTTCTCAATTCATACTATACATTGTATACATACTATCCATGTAAAATGTAATACTTCGTTTTTTACAAAGTGTGTCATAGGATATTATACCTGATGCCTTTTATTATCGACACACGATTTTTAGCCCTATGACCTGTATATTATATAATATAATTTTATAATTTGTACATAGTAGGTAATAACTAATAGGTTAGCTCTAATAATCGGCAATAAAATAAATACCCCAATGCTCATTTGTATATACATAGACAATATTATTGTTATTATTATTTTTATTATTATATTGTTGGGTTATGGTGCACGGTCAAACGTCAACGCCGCCGTGATCATAATAATAATAATATTAATAATAATAATATACTGTTATATTACAGATGATGAAAAAAAAAGCGGTGACTTAATATAATATATATATATATAATTATGTTTGCTGGACGTCGTGTTACACGCTCGGCTCCGACTTAGAATAGCATTGGACACGAGCAAAATTTAATAAATATTTCAACGGCCCTCGATGTGTCCAAATCACGTCGCTATTAATTCATTCTTTGGATACTTTTTCCTCTATATTTTATATTATATTGTACAATCGCGAGAAGCCTATTGTTTGTATATTACTGTAATACGGTATAATAATATTATAATTATATATATACATTGAATTGGTATGTATTAGGCACGAAGGACGTGATAATTACGCGCTCTATGTGCGTGAACTATATATTTTATTGGTATCTATCAAAAATATATATATATATAAAAAAAAATAGGTCCGTTATTATATACTGTAATACATTTTATGTAGGTATTATAGATAGAGACAAAATGATTTTTATTATCTTCAAAAACAACTTAAATTCGTTTACGGTTCGTAGTTGGCCGTTCCCCGCCCGCAAATACGTATTATTGTTTACGAATCGTATATAACTATAAATAAGAAGAATGTATTATATTCGGCAAAAATAATCGAAATTCAATCGACGAGTCTCTTGCGACCAGTAAAATGATAATCTAACAGTATTCACATAATTGGTTAGGTATGTACCTATTATAATATCGCACTACGTAAGATAGTGCAACTTTCGACTAATATAATATTCATCGAGTTATATTCTAAAAAAGAAATACATATACATAATAAGATTATATTATAATCGACTACGTTTAAAAACGAATTTCACGCTGATTTACTCGAGTGTCGTACCCAAATGTTGTATAGCTGATTTACCTATATACACATTACACACACGCGTTGTAATTCTCTACACGCGGTGCAGCGTTGGTAAGAAATAAAACACCCACAACAATATTACGAACTCGTATCGTCGTCATTTTGTATTAGCTACTTTTTAATTTTAAAGCGGTTCTTATGGAGATAAAAAATTCATAATGCAAATATTACACGCTTTTATGTGTGTATACGCGTAGTTATGGGTCTTCGACACGATGACTGTTTGTTTCGTAGGAGTTGCTTTTTTTCGTCAACAATAATTGATTTTCAAAAAAAAAATGTGCGGAAAAACGTACCGATAAAATTTAAACATATAAACGCAATTATACTTGCGTCATAAAAACACTACATCAATATTCATAAACATATATTATATGTATATTATTATTTATAATTATTTTATAATATTTAATATTACCTATCGTTGTAGGTACGACGGAAAAAATGCAGTTAGCATATAACTAGGTATATAATAATAGCGGAACGACTACGCGACGACCGGAGAGACGTTGCAGATAAACAAATCGAACACGCGAACCGTAATAATCGCAAACACGATGTTTTATTAACCAGCTATGCGTATTTATGTAAAATACTTAATATAGGTAGGCAGGTTAAAAATATTATCATAAAAATATACATTCGCGGAATTCGAAACGCGTCGCAGCGACGAAGACCTGAACGGAATAACGCTCAACGGTATTATACGCTCGCACACATTTTATAATAATTTTATATTTATGTGCACGCACAATGATATTACATATATTTTTACGATATTGTAATACGCGAGTTGGCTGGGTTGTGCGTGTAGAATTTTTGGTTTTTCACGATCGTGCGACACATTTTTTTGTTTCGACGACACGACCGCATTACAATATTATTTTGTTGGATATCGTACGGCGGCGAGCCAGACAGGTATGTAGGTAGGTGCCTTCTATTTTATAATACGAGCGACGTTCGTAGGTAATATATATCATCGTGGCCCGCGTTGTTAATATTATTTACCACGACGAAGAAACCGACGATGATGATGATGATGACGAATGATAATGATTATTATGATGATTATAATGACGTTTATAATGATAACACATGGAAGAGAATATTTACAGTTACCAGCTATATATTATACGAATATCACATAGGTATACCATTCGCATATAATACACGGTCGTATCGAGCATGCAGTCCGAAGACGCGAACGACCGCTTTGCTGTACGAGGTCATCAATATTTAAATGAATAGGTACACTAATATTTCTAGAAAATTTTTGACTTTTTCAAAAATAATATTGATGTAGGTAACATAATATATTATACAAAAAACATGTTTAAAAATAAAATAAAATATAAAACAACGGTTTTAATCGATTTAAATACCTATGTATTTTTGTTAAAACGAGTTTTTTTCCAATTAAGCCGTTTTTAAACATGATTTAATCGAAATAAAAATATTGGTATATATTTGGTTGTAAATATCAGAAAAAAATATAATGTAAATTTTAACTCAATATTATTCACATGATATTGTATGAATTTAGAATCATTTTAAAATCATCTATACATATTTATATTACATATTATGTATTACAATTTGTGAAACTATTCTAAATTTTATTTCAAAAATGAGTGGTAAACTTGTTGTTGTTTGCAGTTTTTCATTATTATTAAAATAGATAGAACTTATTATTATAAAAAATTGAACTGTGTAAATTAGACTTCTAAGACTGCTAAAATCATTCTCCAGTTATTTACTTATGTCTTATAGACATTTGATTTGTATCTTTAAGACTTTAAAGTTAAAATGTATTTGACAGAAACTGAATTATTAATTTAGTATCAAACAATAAAAATGAAAATAAATAATTAACTGTTGTAAAAATTTAAGAATGAAACTAAATTATCTGGTACTAATAGGTCAATATATAATATATATATATATATATTTAAAATAACTGTTTTTTTTTTAATTGTTTGAATAGTTTTTTTAAACATTTTAAATAAAACCATTTAAAATTAATTTAGATTTCTAACATAATAAGACATTGGATGATTGTTTTTTTTTTTTTTTTATGAATTATAGTATCATTTAATGTTTTAAATGGCCAAAGAAGTGGAACACGACTTTTGCTAGATTTACTCGGAAAATTAGTATAACCCGTTGTTAATCCACGGAAACCTATAGTTATATTATGATGACTCGTTAATTATTGTTATTACCGTTTGAATAACGAGCAAGTCGACAAATCTCAGATTTAACCGTTTGTCTCGACGTATACGTGCTCGGCGTGTGTGCCTAGTGCATGTCTGTTTAAAATTAGTTTTGGAGCTGTGGCCTGTACTACAGTGTACAAACGGAATATCGTAACGACCACGTAGTACTCACTCGAGTCAGATATAATAAGGTGACTTAGCAACGTCCGACAGGGACCAAAGAGACCGCGGCGGCGGCGGTGTGATGCTGCGTTGCAGCGTTGGGAGAAACCGGTCCTGTATCTTCTCTCGCGGAAAAGAAAATCTTAAGGTTTGCTATTTATACAGGTACTTAACGCGTGATAATAATATTATTGTTGTGTAGTATACTGCAACGTACGATATAATGTTACTTTTATTATATTATTATAAGCCAATGCGAGCTATGGCGAGCTGCATAACAAGAAGGCGTGCGGCGCGCGACGAATGACAAGTCAGTGGTGAAAATATTTTATTGGTTTTTTTTTTTTTTTTGTGAAATCCAGTGTTCGTCGCCGGTGGAGTAAACGAGAAAAAGAGCTCGCAATATTCACGTTGAATATTTTATAACATTTTCGTGTTTCTGCGTGTATTGTTACGCGACAACGTCGTACAATTTAGAAAAATTTGTTATTATTTTTTTTTTCCTTGTAGAAATTTCATTTTACGCATGTACACACGTCTGGGCATAATATATTATATTGTATTTTTGGTGTTATGTATTATAATATATATATATATAGGTAGGTAGCAGGTACATTTGTTATGTATGAACGGCATCGGGCGGTCTTCATAGGTAATATAATAATAATAATAATAATAATAATATTAACATGACGCGTACCTACAGTATATTATTACGAGGCGAATTCCGGGATATGTATAAAATATAACTCGTATACCTACAATGGGCAGCTTATCCGTGTGTGAATATACGTTATTTGAGAAAGTCACACATGATGCGCAGTTCGAGACAGACCTAACACGTATACAATGAATATTATTATTATCGTCGTGTACTCGTATATATTATGCACATTATTATTATTATTATTATTGTTTTGTTGTTATACATACTGAGTATATATGGACACGAGATTTTACGATCGAGTATTCGCGAGAGTGGATTGGTCTGTCTGGCGGCACTAAACGTTATGGGCGCAAGACAAAATAAGATAATAATAATAATATATTGTACAAATCGGACAAATATCCCAATCCCGTACAGTGCGCGCGTACATCGATACATGGCAGTATGGCACGACGTAAACTGCAGAAATGGACGGTCGTTACGGACTTGAGCCAATTCGCGCGACTCGTATGGACGTAAAATATTATTATTTATTGCGGTATACATCAGACGAAAAAATTGCAGTGCAGTGTGTATAAATCAAAAAACCTTTGTCGAGTATGATAACGTATATAAGTATAATGTAATAATATACTGTGTCGGAAGGATCGCGCGACCTAGACAGATCTAGAATCTGTTAAGATAATAATACTATAGTACCTTTACAATATTATAATAATATATTATTTAATTATTTTCTATTAAAATATAAACAGCGACTGCAGAATGTTTATGATTTTCTGCGTTTTTATCTATATGGATCTTAGCTCATCACACACATTTTAATAAATAAATATATTATATTTAAACTTATAGATATCAACGTTTTTATTTATTCGTACCAATAGTTTGTTCTTTATGTTTACCGTTGGAATTAGAAGTATATTATGCCTATAATATAGTCGTATATGTTTTTTTTTTTAATTTTTAATGGAACGAATATTTTATTTTTTTTATTGTATTTTATTTTTTTATCTTTTAAACTGCAGTGTCTTTTATAAATACATTTTTCTTTTAAACTCGGAATATAATTATATTTTTTCTGTTTTTATCGCATATTTTTTAGTTTAATAAAGTACATTAAATTCATATTTAAACCTTTTTAAATTAATTTATACTTTCATAAGCCATCTGCCAAGAAAAATATATTAATAATAAATGTGTGTGTGTGTGTGTGTGAAAGAGATAGATATTGAGTATGTACGAACCTCGTCTGTAGTTGTGCAGAACCGGAACTCTGCCGTCCAGGCTGGCGAACAAAGATCCGTTGGTGATGGGAAATCGGACCGCCTCGCCACCGCTGGAAGGCGGTGGAGGCCTTCGGGCATCTTGTAACGAACCGTTGTACGGGCGAAACTTGCCGTGTAAGCCTGCAAACGCACGACACACATGTCAAAAGAAAATCATTAAAATATTGATATATTTTTACTGTTTTTATGGTGTGATTGGTTTAATATAATAATAAAACAGATTTCAAAAAATATAATATAAATGGTATTTGTTAAGTAAAGAGTTCTATTAAAATAGAATTTCTGACTTTGATATGATTTTATATACTTTCATGTTTAAATGTACTGTATAGTATTGGAATTATGTATATATATTCTACACCGACTAGTCATATGATTGATTAATCAGTCTGTACAACACATCGTTTTTGATTTATTTTGGGAATCGGTTCACTTATTTATATAATATGTGGTTATTATAATATATTATAGAAGCTTAAATGTTTTTAATATAACAGTAGCACACCAACGTATATAATGACTAATGGTGTTTACATTACTCTCACCCTAACACCCTGTATAATAGCTGTATAGTGTATAGCAATCCACTACCACCCGTACACGATCAATTCACTGAATATATATATGAAGAACTGAGTAATACTTATTCTTCTCTAGAATTTCAGAACCAACATATTTGCTGCACTGCAGGAATAAAATGTATATATCATTCTCATTTCCGATTTTTCGGAATACGACAGTATAAGTTACGCTTGGAACAATTTCCTCAAATATATCATATACCATTTATAATAATTATATATATGTATAATATTATATACCCTCAACGTTATAACTTAAATGCGTTCGTTCAAACGACCTTTATTCTTCAAAGTTATGAATTTATGATCGCAGTATATTTCTCAAAAATACAATGGCGAACACCAGTCACGAATTTTTCACTAAAAGATGAAATATCGAATAAATAGAAAATGAAAAAATATTTAGTTCTTAACCGATAAAATATAGTCAACGTGTCATATTATATTGAACCAATAATATAATATAATATAATATGAAAACTAGTAGTATATTATTCAATTCCAAATTTTCAATAGATTGTCAAAACAGCTGCAATAGAAGATTCTATTTTAATTTTACCATATAATTATACCCGTATAATTTATTCACATTATTGTTATTAAAAAAAGAAAATAATTTCAATTAAATACATCGCTTTTATTGTTTAGTTTAAATACAATATTTATAGAAACTACTTTTTTTTTTTTTTGTTTAAATAGATATCGAGTATTTGAGAAAACATAAAATAAATAAAATTACACTATACCACTATAAACAGTATAAACTATAGAGTATAGACGGTTTTAAATTTATGTGATGATTTATATTAAACAAATCTACATACGTATACCTATATACAATGAAGATCGTTAAAAACACAGAACAAAATCAAATTTAATACTGGATTTGAAGCATATAACACATAATATAATATTTAGGTGTATATTAATAATTTAAATTATGCGTATCATTATTATTAATATGTTTTCAATCGTAACACGTCTATGTCAAATCAAAACGAGAAATATATAAAATATATTATAGTGATTCAGTAATATTAAAATATATCAACGATTTTCCATTTCAGAAATGAATCAAAATGAAATAAAATATTCAAGTAAACGATTTTTAGATTTGCATTTGACGCATTCACGTATTTACCTGTATAATATTATTTTACACTCTCAGATGCAGCATATCCAAGTTAAGTCCATTATTTTATAGGGATGCAGGTTTTCAAAATTATATTGTGGATTTTTTTTTTATATTAATTAATTAGGTATATAAAAAAAACAACTAAAAAAGTTAATCGGAAATTAGAATGGAATCTGACATCACTCACCTTACCCGATGTATACGAAACCGAACGAGTACCTATTATGCATATTATCTTTGTTAAAATGTATACATATTATATTGTATACACATTATACATATACTTTATTATAATATATTTTACGAAGACAACGTCGACGATAATAAAAAGTAAATGCATTTATTTACCTTGAGGGGGCTTAGCTCGATCCGAAACGCTTCGTCTCCGGTACAAGTTTGACAGCCGGGGTACGAACTGGTCGTCGAACAGGAGCAACAACACCGGCCACAGACATGCTTCGGCTAGCGCCGCCAGCATTGGTAAATTTTTTACCACAGGTGCATAATCAGCAGAAAACACAAACTTCGAAGGTATGAAATGTTCAGAAGCCATTAGCACCTGTAACGCATAGAATTTTTTCGTTAGAATGATTGATTACAGGTAATATAATATATCAATATGATACTATTATATAGGTAGCTAACTTAAAAAATTAATTTGAAAACTTAATATTACTTTTTTTTTATTTATTGAAAATACGTTAACTTACAATTTATTCGTATATATAAGTACAAAGTGTAATGAGTGAATGTGATATGAAAAAGAGCCAGGAGGCGTGTTTGAGGAAGTCACCCCATGTGACGGCATCCCAGTGTGTTACTTGTGCAATCATGCAAATTTGGTATAAATTATTTTTTTTAAATTCGTTTATAAAATAGTTATCAGCTTTAGATATTTTATTCGAAAATCTTTTTTATTGATAAAAAAAGTACTCTATACAGTTTGATATTTTTTTTTTCTAAACTATGTAATATATTTATACGTATAATATTACTACCATTTGTGATTTTAAAATGCTGATGTCTATTTTGTTATAAATATAATTTCGACTTGTGACTTTTGTAAATAATTCTGTCTGTGTTATAATTGATGTCAATTACTATGTCAATTCGAGGCCTTTTCAAGACTGCAGTAGGTCCAATTTGATACGCTACGCTTTATTCAAGGCCCGTGTGCAATATACACACCTTGTACACGCCTAGTTTGTACAGTACTGATAAAATTTAACCGATACATCTATATAACGTCTCTGTATTAATTATACAAATTATTATAATTCACAGTGTCGACATTATTAAGCAGAGAAACATAATTTTACGAAAATACCCAACCTATTGTCGTTAATTATGTTTTTATATATATTGTAAATATAATTTTATGATAACTATATTATTGTTAAAAAAAAAAAAAAACTAATGAATATCTCGTTATTAAAATTGAAAAACCGATGATAAACAATAACTCATTATTCATATTATTAGCTATAATATAAATGAAACAATATATTTTTAAGCTTGACTTTCTGAAAAATCAAAATAATTTTTATTTTATATTAAATAAATTAAACTTTACATTTTATTAGCTTAATAAAATAAAAAAATAAATCGTTAATTTCTATTTTCTATACATTATGATGCTAGTATATTTTAAAAAAATGTTAAGAAAGGCCAGATGCCTAAAATATTAATGAAAAATTCCCATTTTTATCTTTTTTTTCATTATTTTTATAATATTTGATACCATGAAATAGTAAAAATTAAATAACAGCAACAACAAAAAACATAATAGTATTAAAAAATATTCATGCCTGCGCAGTTTTTACAAATATGATATTATACATTGCGGTTTCTGTTTCGTTAAACGTGAAATTCAAATAAACCGCATTGATAATAATAATTATGAAATTCAAAAAATTCGTGGGTTTTATAATATAATAACCTACAAAACTATACTTTGTATACGATATAATTGACTAATTTGATTACAATAGATTACACGGGCCAATATAATATTACAAAAAAAAATGTTAAACACATCTGCAGATATACAGTTAGTAATAAAATCGTGCATAATATATTATAATTTAATATACACTTCGAGACAATCACATATATTTTATATATACTATAAAGTGACAGGATACTTATCAACTTAGTATTATGTATGATATATTAAAAATACTATAAAATATGTAATAGTGCCTACTAAATACTAATGTATTTATGTACTTATATAGTTATATACTATATTAATATATAGTAATATTATATACACGTAATTTGCCTTTTGCTACGCATATATTCGGCGTCTCAGACATCCATAAAATGTGTAATATTATATAGTAATATAAGTGATTTCAAAAATAGTTTTCCGGCCGTTTGCACTACAGGCGACCCGTTGAAATTTGATTTATGATTTATTATTTGCTTACTACTGTTACATCGAACGCGTAAGTACAGAATACTGTATACACTTGTATGTTATATACAAGAAACGCGACTATTATTATTATTATTATGAAAAAAAAATATTTTTGATAATATCGCAGTAAATTTGTTCCTCTCGTGCGTATCTATCGTCTGTTGATGCTGCTGCAGCGGCACGTCTATTATATACGCACTCACGAACATACCTATAGTTATACGTATATTATACATTATAATAGGTATGTATACACAGTAAATTGCCTCCTATTAAATATTAAACGTTTTCTTTCCACGGGCCACGTATGTGTGCCGCGGCTATCCGTCTAAATATGCCGCCGAATTACCATTTATTATATTTTTTGAGATATAAATATAATATCTCTCTTTCTTTTTTCCTATCTCTTTATCTATCTGTCTCTCACACAGGTATAATGTATACATATAATAATATCTATGTATAATATTATTTTTTAAACCTCGGAGGGATACTATCTAAATATCACAGACGTTATAACTATTATAATAAGACGACCATAATATAATATGTATAATGTATAATATGTACTACAAACATTATACTTGGATCCGTAGGTATTTTTTCACTGTGCGACGATCATCTTGACATGATTTTTCTCGGATTTTCATTTTCGTTCAAAAATAGTAATTAGTGACAATGGTCACATATGCACTCCATTAGTTTATACTGTAGACATATCATGTACATAATACATTGTATATATATACACAATGCCTATACTATACTACCAATAATATAACCAGCATGCCGTAACACACGATTTACATTATATACTATTTCAATGCAGTGTATGATATATAATAATATGTATAATATGGCATATGTATAGTGTATACCTGTGTATTTATATCGAAACGAAAAACAATATAATAACGAATAATGATATAACTATATGTGGAGGAAAAATTTGTTTCGGACGTTAAGTAATAGAGTATAAAAAGTATATACCTACGGCTGTTTTAACGGGACTTTCGAAGTGCTGAGTGGAAATAAATACAAGAGAAAGACGTTTACATATATAATACATACAAATACACAACACCACACGATGAAAATTAAGTTATAGAGAGAGAAATAGAGAAAAAAACCAATAGATATGTGAAATTGGATTTTATCCCGAGAAACACGCACAAGCAACCGGTGCTGCAGTTGTGTGTGTACACAAAATATTATTATAATATGTTTATAATATTATATAATATTATTATGATGATACATAGGTAATATATATATAATATACACATTATTTATATTACATTTTATGAATTAAATGTCAATAGGTATTATACTGCTGTGAAAACCCGTCTTTCCGGTCGTAGTGTTAGAAATGAGAGAATGATTAAAACGGAATGAATAGGAGTTTGTGGTGGAAGGGGGTGGCTGTAAACTTGCAGAGATCGTGTCGATCGTTCATTTGTATATGATATACACTGTAGCGGTGCTGCTGAAAGAAATTCAAGCTCAAAGGCGTAGGAAAAATAATATTATACTACGGCGCGGTGGTTGCAGGTCAGCGCACGACCGCGGACTGAACAATAAAAACTTCAGCTCACAGACATCTGTGGCGCGCGTGCTATAAAGGGCATGGCGTATTTCATACATACACACACTATACACTTTACAGGTATACATAATATATGGCCAGTACTATATTATTGTACCCGTAATATAATGTGGAAACGTCGCCTTCAGTTGCTCTCCGCACATTAATCACAGACACTGTCACAATGACGTACAAAAGACGGACCTGTGTCAAACGATTTTATAGGTAACCTGACGTCGCGAATGTATGGTACAGCCTCGAGTATATATACGCGCGCGCGCCTTTAAATAATAGCGAAGTCGTTATAACATTATATAATTCGTCTTGGCTATATAGCGGAAAACTGGGCACTTATTTTCTCGCGACGTCTATTCACGATCCAACGGAGTCGTCATCAGACGTCATTTTAAATGCGCTGCTCGATACAGTTACACTCGGCAACGAGAGGGTATCCAAATGTGCACATTATATATGAGCGTACGTAGGTGTACTACGAAAACGTTTTTATACATCTAACAAAGACGATTTTCGAAGGTATGGCAACAAATTATTGCGACTAACGCATTAAGACGTAATAATAACATTATCATATTAATTTAGTAGACTTATATACCTACATTTGTTTACGAAAACTGCGTTTGGAGGTTCTCAACTTGAATAATATTATGGTTGTTTAGTTCTTAGATGTTATTATAATATGATATCTATGATGTGTATTATAAATTTATAAATGTTTATGGTACCTACTCGAGTGTTAATAACCTGCACCTTCAGGCTTTGAGATCAAAACATTATTTAAATCCCACGACGCTATTTAGATGGGTAATTTATTCTCCCACACATGCGTTTGTATGTACAAAAATCAATTCCACTTCAACCGTGTCATGCGTCTAATAACCACATAGACATTTTAGACAAGCCAGTTTAATACAAAAAAATCTGTTATCTCAAATTCGCGAGAGAAAAACGCATTCTGATGTATCATTACAGAGAATTGTGAATATATATTGCGATGAATTGTTTCAATCTCTAAAGAAAAACAGACAAATAAGCTAAATATTGCAAAACGAAATACGAAATGTTAAATTTTAAATTGAAAATATATCAACTATATAAGATAGAATGTTTAATTAATTTAATACGTTAACAAAAACATATGTGTATACAGAGAGATTAAAAACCCATGCTTAATCTTTTTTTTATAATTTTCCTGTAGGTATTAATGTATTTTTTAAAATTTAGATTACTGGAATTTTTAAATATACCTACATAAAAAGCTTATTATAACTTATAGTAACTAGTTTTACCATTTAATTAACCCTGTATAGTGATACAAATTCTTTTTTTTTACAAATTAAAATTCATTATTAATTTCAACTGTAATTTTAAGATCAGATGATTTTATAAAATTGTTTATGTAAATACATTTTAAATTCTAACGAGTTATTTCTGTCGTTTAACTATATGTACTAAAGATGAATTCTGTTATTTTTATTAACGCACATCAACAGCGCTGTCAAGAACACTTCTTAAAGTATACTTATATGTATAAAAATAATAATAAATATTTTCTCAAAGTAGGTAGGTATCTATACTTAAAATAATTTTAAAATTATAATTTTGATTAATTAATTTTTAGAAGAAAAAAGAAGGTGAGTACACTTTATGAATCACCCCAAGCAATGTTATTAAAAATCATGCTATTTAGATTTTAGACTGTATATTAATATTGTTAGCATAGGTTAAACAAATATCTTTACACAAAACTTGTACAAAATCATTAATGATATTGGTAGTATCTAAATTCTAAGTAGTAACCATAGAAATGAAAATAATTAACGTGATGAATAAAATACAGCGTAAGGTATTTTATATTGATATAATAATAATATATATATATATATAGAAACCAAACATTACATGTAGATACTTGCGTGTGACTTAATAAGTATATAACAATAAATTCGTGTTCACTGTGTATATTTTCTGTTGCGGTTGTATTATGTACCTACCTAAATAATATAGGTAGCCAGGTAGGTACTCTATACTTATATTGTTTATAATGTTATACAACTCTAATGATACATTTGAGTGAGTAATTATATAATCCCAAACAAAAATTGATTTTTGTTTTTATAATAAAGTGCGCGTAAAATTTCAACATTATAGAGTTCGAAAGCTTATATGATATGAGTAGTCACCTGCCGTTTGTCATTTACGATAGTTGACGTAAGAATCGAACAATATATCATATTATTGTTGTGTGGATAATTACTTAAATTTTATTTATTCGTATACAGTAAAAAATTACAATATCATATCGGTTATGATGTATTAATTTTTGACAGAATGATTATGACTTTTCTCAAAATAAAATCTCTTGGTATTACAAAAATTAAACGCAATAAAGTTCTAGTACCTGTACATTGTTTTACATGACTTAGTTTATTTAGCATTAACTCATGCAATATACAACTGTAACTATAGTAACTTAACTGTGGTCTGTGATTAAGTTGTAAGTTATTTCCTAATTAAACTACTTTGAGTCTATAACTGTAATATAAGTATCTACATTGAATATCTATGAAATTTGTTAATCTTTTACTTATTTTTTTTATCATTAACATTTATTTTTGATTTTTAATTAATTTTTATTTGAGACCTTAATAATATTTTGAATCATAATTCACTACAAGTTCTGTATTAATTAAAAAATAATAATATATTTATGTGAAATAGTAGGTATAAATATTAATTGTAATTTCCATGTAGATAAATTTTTAATTATTTTGTATTTTTAACTTCTATAGTTAATCATTGCATATATGATCTTAGGAACTAAAAATATGATTTAGTAAATTGATATTCTAAAACAATATTAATTTATATAAAATCATAGTAATTTAAACATCACACATAAACGATTAACTTATTTTATAGGTACTTTGAGTACATTTGAACGAATCATATACACATTAAGCTTAAATCATTATCACTATCGTATTTTAATATATTATGGTTAAGTACTGATTATATAAAAAACTTAAAATACGCTACTTCCTCTTAATATGTTTAAGTTATCTTGGCACATGTAAATCTTTAATCGGGATGCCGAATTTCACAAAACTATTTCATTTTTCTATTGAATAGTGTTTTCTATTTGTTTGAAGGATAATCTAATTAGCTTCGGGTTTGTCGTATAATATAAAAAAACTCACGAGAAATACCTAATAAATTTTATAATAATAATTCACAACATATAATACACTTGTATGCAAATAAAATTTCATGATATCTTAGACTTAAAATAACTACAAATCATCAAAAAGTCTTATAGTTATAGTTATAATTATAGTTATATTGTATATTCAATAAAATTTGTGAAATTTGGAATGATATCTGTACTCACAATAATATTATTACTATAACCTATTAAAATGTGACCTATTTTTCAAGATCAAGATCTATTGTCTATAAAATTAGATGCCTTGAGCTATACGTGATTAAATGTGACTTATGTAATTGACCTCAATAACTTAATAATATAATGTATATATAATATATAATATGCATTATACATGCATTTATCAATATTTTTCACAAACTTTATATGCGCAAATAATTACCTGTACTGTTTTATTCACACCAGTTGTATATATTTAATTAAGGAATTATTGCTAAATATAAAAATATAACGTGGGAATGTATCATATACAAGACATAAAATAAATTTATTTATTGTTCAGTAAAAAATATAACAGGCAATTGAAGTGAAAATTAAGGGAAAATTCTGATGAATCTAAAAATGTACTGAGATTGTAAATTGTCATACAATTCATACATTCTATCAACTAATTATTCAACTTATTATTTTTTTTTTGTGCATAATGTGTGTTTTATTTATTAAGTGTTCTACCTTTTTTCTACCTTCAACGTCTTTAGTTTTTCTAAATCTTGTTAAAGATAAAATTGATGTTATTATTAGTTGTAAATACATTCAACGAAATTATATTTATTATACAAAATAAATATCTTTAACAAAGTTAATCAAAATATACTCTCCGAAATGATAATATTATTTTATTGAAGAAAAGCAATTTTCATACATTATTAAACAATCAACTTAACTCTATGAATCCATGGTTATAATTATATGTCCAAGAAATTAAATATTTTATATCAGATTGAAATATTATTTTACTTATCTTCAAAAAAATATTTATTATGTACGTAAATTAATTGTTTTTGTAGTAATGTCACTTGGCGAGGGCTACAATTTGTTATCCTTGCGTAAGCCGCGTACAACAGTATAGTTCTATGATTAGCAACTATGGCCTTTCTGGAGAATTTATAGAAATCCATAAATACATCATGAAACTGTTTGAAATGAAAATGACTATAGTAGTGTATAGTAGTGTAATTCATTTTAAACATAAATTTCCCATTCAAGTAGACCATGGTGCAATCAGTTACCAACACATATAATAATACATTATAGTAGACACTGTCCAATTGGGAAACACGGCGAGTTTATAATGATGTATATTATGCCGATTTACTTTAACCCCAAAGGCAACATGATTACTATTTAGATGCTCGAGTAACTTGATCACGGCACATTTAACTTTGTTAGAGCTAACGTGTGATAAAATGTGTTTAGTAAAATATTTGCAAAGTAAATGCAATTATATATTTACCAGAAAATGATGATAGGTATATATAATATTATAAGCAATAAGCATATCGTTGATGAGATGATAATTGGGTTTCAGAGCTTGGCGGAGATTTAAAAAGGGAAATTACTTTAAATTTTTAAATATATATCATATCATCATACAATTTTCACTGTATATAACGATTAATGTCCCATGAGATTTTATTAATTTTAAAAAACCGAAAAAATATGTATAAGTACCTATTGCATTACCATATAGATTTATATTTATAATTTAATCATTGGGTAAAATATGTATGCAATATATATATGATTATAGTATCAAATAACATTCATTATTTTTAAATCTATTAATGTTTTTTAAAAACATTTTTTTTTTTTTTTTACATAATTTTCAATTGAAAAAAAAAATAATAATTTTAAAGTTTTTATTTTTTTTTAAAACATATATTTTTTAATTCATAATCTAAAGCAGAACGTAAGACTACTACTCCGCTATCTAAACTTCAAATTTTTATAAATCATTAGCTACTCGTCCAAATTGTATGTATCGAAATACCCCAAAAAATATATCGTTTCAAAATATGAAATTAAAAATGTATGTTGTTTAAAAAGAAAAAAATGTTGTGTTATTTCGACTGAAAATATTGTATAAACAATTTTTTAAAAATCATTAATAGATTACGAACTAATAAATGTTTTCGATAATCACCACCCACTATAGATATATAAGGATATATAAGGATATAATATATATATATAATACAAATATTAAATTTAGTTATGTTACAAAATATTTTTTTAATCACCATCAGCAAACAATATAACTACACTATGTCTTATATGTATGAATCATTAATATCAAAAATACAAATTTTTAACTAACTTTTAAAATTTTGATCTATACACATTACACATTACAAACAAGAAAAATATTGTATTATTACTAACAGATACATCATATAGATTTCACACACACTGTTTATAATAAATACTTACTAGTTACTACTATTCTCACAACAATAGCATATCAAAGCAATTTCTCGTCCTAGTTTCTGGAGTGTTACATTAGTGATGTCTGATAAATAAATACGTATAGGTAATATAAATTTTATATTTTCTACATACAGTTTTATAATTCAACTACATGCCGTTTTATATCTCATATGGCACACAGTCGCTTGTTAACACGGGGACAAAAAAAAAAAAAATATTTTGTATTGCAACAACAATTAGGTACAGTCGACGAATAAGAATGTTGGATCGTGAATGTACTGAAACATATCTACTTCAATTAATATGGTAGGCATATAAGTAGTTTAAGTGTATTATAGAATATATGCCAATAAGGTGACAAAATGGAGGTCATAATGAAAATATACGTTATCCGTAAATGGACTTGTAAACATTATGTTCCTTAAGATATAATTAATCATTCAATTATAAATTCAGTGCACGGATTAAATACAATAATAACAAAAGATAATATTGTGTAAATAAATACAATATTTATAGATAAATATATATATAACAAAAATAGGTAGTACACACATTCTTGACACATACCAAAGTTATTTAATAAAAGTTTAATATAATATAATAGAAAAATTTAATGTACTTTTTTGTGGGTATGTTTGATTTTATGTTTTTTAAATTAATTAAGTATAATAAAATTATTATACAACTAATTTTATGGGAGTATAATATGTAATACAAATACCTGACTACAAAATCAGTATTTAATAAGTAAATATGTTTTTAATTTCAGTCTAAATATTCTGTATTATGTATACCAATAATCAATAAATAGCTTGATCACTTTTATTAATCTTATCAAAAAACTGATATAACAATATATTATTTAGTTTAAAACTTTATATGTTTGAATTGTAATGTTTTTTAAAAGCCTATATTAAAATGTTATTTGTATGTCAATATTTCTTTAAAAACAAGATTACCGAATTACTTATTTAAAATCAATTATGTAATTTGAGTAATATAACATTATATAAAAGGTGTATAAATATCTAAATAAAAAAAAATGATAAAGTAATAAGTGAACTAAGACAAAATGATTTTAGAATAAGTACCAATTATTATATTCATAAGCTTTTTTTAGTCCAATAAAATTCTGCATTTATATCTTAGAATAAAAGTATCGACATTTTGAAGTTATTAAAAAATGTGTCTTAAGTGTTTTTTGTCT
>VUJU01002243.1:0-11790 GCA_009835225.1 Aphis craccivora | reverse complement strand
AACCAATATAGTATATTTTAATAATATCCCTAGAAATATATTTATATTAATAAATGATGTATTTATTATCATCACAGCAACTAAAATAGTCATAATAATAAAATTGGGTACTAAGTATATATATTATATAAATTAAATTAAGGTTTTGATAGATGTTTAATAGAACAATAATAATATTATTCATTACAATATAATATAAATGGAAATTAGTACATAAAGGATATTATACTATGTTTTACAAAATAATGAAGTGTAAGTAAATAATTTTATATTGCGATTGAAAAGTTCTCATTAGGTATATTATGACTATAATAAGTCAAAATAGTTTTAAATCATTATTTCCAAACATAGATAACGAAAAAATATGTCGTTGCGATGAAGAATTTCGTAATCTAATATTGTAATTTAAATGTTTTTTGTTATAGTGTCACCCAATTATATACATTTTAAAACAAAAAAGAAACCATCTGTCAAACATCTATGCATAATGCAATGTCATTAAGCGATCCATTTACCATGATAGTAAATTTAGTTTCTATTTTATTTTGATACTCGATAATATATTTTTATTTTCTACTTATTTGTATATGTATGTAAGTGTTAAGGAATTTAAGCATACCTACTTATTAATCATTATATTATTTATAAGTATGAATTAATAACACACGTTTACATAACTAATGCATACAGAATATATTATCTAATGTATTTTTAATCAATAATTATTTAATATATTATATTGTTTTATCTTCGATAATAATAAAATGAACTATTAAAATAATTAATGACATAAGCACTTTCAACATATCAGTATAATAATTAATTACCTATATAATCATTATGTTTTTAATAATACAACAATACTTTTCCATTGAATGATTTGACAATACAATTATGTTTTCATTTTCACAATCGTAATTTCTTAAAATATTTTTTATCAATTTTATGTTTAGTTGTATGTACTAACATTTAAACTAACTGAATTAAGTATAAATGCTTAAATTGAATTACGTTGTCTTTGAATCGAAATATTATAATTATAAATTATTGGTGTTATTCAAATTAAAAAACACAATTACAATTCTTTTGAACAAATAATTAGATTAATGTCTAATCTAAATTCAAAAGGATTAAAATATTATAATAATAGAATATTATAAAGTATCATTTTTAAGTTTAACTCAGTAATATCAGAAGAGTTTACAGTGAATACACGAGTTCTTATTTAACATTATGTTAAATAAATAATGCACCAAGGATATTCACTTTGCCATCGGAAACCACCCCCAAAGTTTGAAATTGAAGCCACATTATTGTAAAATCAATACATTCATCACTTCGTTCAGAATCTAAAACATGATATTTTAACGTTCTATATTTAATTTTAAAGTTTTCTTTTTTTTTTAAATATATTATAAACGTTATAATGGTATGTTAAAAATTTATTATTTGTACTAGGTTTACATATTTATTAATTTTATGACGGCTTTATTGACTACAAGAGTGTATAATGATGCTATTTGTAAAAAAATGTGAAAAAAAAATAATAAAATAGTTTATACCCAACACTACGTTACACGACCTATTTTAAATGCTAGTATTGCAGATAATGAAGTCTTTTACTCTACCCACTATTCGTATAAGAGAAAAACTACTTTTCCACTTCATGCATCATAAATCTCGTACAATATATATATTATTTATTTTGTTCGAAAGTCGATATTAAAAAACAAATAACTACAAGACCATATTACTGCCTGCATTACTCTCGAGTGTCTTCTATAGCGAAAGAAATAACACCCAATCGATTAGTCTGTCTATTTTACGTTGTAAACCTTGAAAATCAATACATTTTAATAAAAAATATTGATCCTTAAACTTATAATTCACGGCCATATAATTGATCGTTTATGCAATTAAGCGTGAAAACTAAATTGTAAAAATATATAAAAGTATGCGGTACGCCATACTGATGCATAATATTATAATTAATTGTTAAGTTTATAATAATCAATAAGCGTATTAGTAGTTTTGGATAAGAAGTATTTCAATTCTTTTAATTGCAATACAGTTGATTTAATTTTGTTAATAAGTTAAACAATTTTCTTATTAAAGATTTGTAATTATTAATACGAATATTATATAATTATATTAAAATTAGAACTGTTTATTTGTAAGTAAATTTGTTATTTCTAGCTTATTTAAAAAATAGGTAGTTAAAATTAGATAGCAATTTTTTAACTTTTATTTTACATTGTACACTATTTGTATTTTTTATATCTTTTTTGAACCTTTTAGCTCATAGTTTTTTTTTATTAATTTTTTAAAATTTTTAATGCTTAATTTATTTTTTCAATTAAATCATTAATTTGATAAATTGTTATTTTTAATTTTCACCTTATAATATATTTTTGTAAACTAATTAAAATATGAAATTAAAAATGTTTTTTTTTACATTTTCCAATTTTGTTTTTTAGTGCATCATTAGGTAGGTACCTAATACATTTCTTGTAATGTTAAATGTATTTTATAGTTTTTAGTGACTTTAATTCACATACCTATAATATTATATAATGTATACAAAGCATTAAAGATAAGTACTTGTACTGAGTTAAATAATAGAAATATTTTTTAATGAATATACACGTTTAAGTATATAATGCTAAAAAAAGTTACCAAATACTTTAGCTACCTATATTAGAATATATTCGCGTATTTCAACATATAATAAGTGAGTACCTACTACCTACACTCGATCTACAGCTATATTATAACATAGCGGAAGACCAAGGTCATAGCGGAAAACCGCAGTTCCGGTAAAAGAAGATCGCATTTATATACCATATACTATATAGTATATACACAAGAGTACAAGACGCACAGCTCGCTATAATATTATATGACGTCGCGTGCTCAGGGATAATTTTCGGTCCAAAAACCGGACGAAGCGTTATGTACGAGAAACGGAAACGGTCGATTTTGGAGAAACGAACAAACCGTAAAAAGCCGATCGGAGGACAATATACCGATACGCGCTTCTATTTTATTATCGTATATACGGCAAACGTCATTATAATAATATATAATGTAACGCGCGTAGTATTTACGATAACAAACGGAGCGGGTTATAATTTATTTACCGATAACAGTGTTCTGTTGCTGCAGATGGTAGTATAGTACAGTTATGTACTTAATATTATGTGCGTGCATAACAATGTACATCGTGTATATATGGACGGAATCTTAGAGAGTTTGTTTTTTATGCCGGTCACTTGTAGGAAGAGAGACGAAAAACAATATTATAATAGCGATAAGCGCGAGACGAAATGAAGACTGACTGATGGACAAAACGAAATAATAATATTATAACATAAATCGGCCGCCAGATAAACTGGGACACTTACGGTAAGTTACGGCGGCGACCGTCATCGTAAATCGGGGTCAGTGCGAGACTGCAGTCGTTTCCGCGCGCGCGGAGGACTCTCGCCCTGAGTGCGTCCTTGGCACAACCGCTAAAACCGCGATTCAACATTCCGAATTTCATATGTTCTCGCGTAGTAATATTATGGGTATCAAGTCACTTTATTACCACTCCAAAAATAACACTGTTCATGTTATTATTATTATCGTAAACCGATATAAAATTTACTGTTGTTACCAGCAGAGCAATAACAACTACTATACAGTACGTAAAAATTTTGAAAAACACGCTACAGCAGCCAATTTGCATACACTCGGTGATGGCGACGGTGATCGTAAAATTAAACACCGTTCTTAGAAGACGTATCAATCGTTGACCCCACCTGGTGTGCGTGTGTGTATGTGTGTACAACCGAAGATATAAACCTACACGACGTCGTTCGCTACTAGTAGGTACCTATATATTTATTATCATCGACAGACGCACTTAAATCGCGTTTATTAAAATGTTGCGATCGACATTTTTCCTCTTGAGCTACAGTTTTTTGATGGAAGTCACGACGATTCAATTTTGTAGTGGAATACCCAGAATATAACATATAGTTGCTGTTGGGTACAACCCCCGTTTTCAAATTCATATCGACAAACGTATGTACAATCATTATAGAATCTACACCATTTTGATGTGCACCGATCGCCAGTTGGAAATAACTTAAATTATTTAAACATGCCTATCAATATAAAATTGATACCTACCCAAAATTAGACTATAAAATTTAAAAACAAAAAGAGATGATAAGTAATATTAAACTGGGGAGTAGGTAATTGGAGTAACAACTCTGCTTAAAAAACAACAGAAATTGCCTCGTTTGAAATACGAACATAAAAAAAAAAAAACATTTTTTATTCCATATAATATAATAATGATAACAATGATAATCAATAAAATATACTATCACAATATTATGGTCGATAAAACTATAACAGTGCTAATACAATGCCAGATGTGTACTTTTTTGAAAAATTATTGTCAAAAAAAAAAAAAAAATATATCATAACAATATGTTAACTGTATCGGTAGTTTCCAAGATTGTCCTGAACAAACATAGCCCGTAATAGAGGACTTTCTTTTAAATAATATATATATATATATATATATAAACATATATGCATATGTGAGAAGAGTACTTACTATCTACATGAGTGTGCGTATAAAACAATATAGTATTATGGCACTGTAGGAGTCTGCATATTATAAATACAACATTACAAGTATACATAATATAATATTATACGGCTAACGCGAAACATTCGCAATTTTCCATGAAATTATAATATTATAATATATAAATAAGGAACTTGTGCATTTGGATATTCTACATTTTATGCGACTATCCGGTTTCGACACGTGTAAAACGTTTACGGCAATTCCGGTTCTAGAAAACTGCGGCGGGCGTGTAGATGTTCGCCCAAGTCACTTATTATCATGAACGGCAAACGCGTATAATACTAATTCATATATTATAAATAAATATATATAATATATAATTGGTTGAACTCATTTCCGAAACAAGTTACACTGCCGAAACGTTGACAAAGAAAATGTAAAAAAAAAAAAACAAACACGACGTACTATGTATAATATAATATATACAGCTGTTTTGGACGTGACAAGATATCCTACATAATGTTATTACCATAAACGCGAACGAGAAATGAGGACGAACAATTACACTCAATCGTCGCCGCCACGATATCGATATAATTATTATTATATATTATATTATATTGCATACATACGGCGTTAATAAACACCTGCAGTAAAATAGGATATCCGGTCAAATATAAGATAATCCACCGCCGTCACGTATCTGCGAACACAGATCGGATACAATGCGAAGTCATTGCGTTAAATACATAAATACTTTATCGTCCAATAATTACGTAATTCGGGTGCATTTCAATGGTGCAAAATTCTCATCCAAGCGACCGCGAGAACTCTGCTCGGATAGCGTTACGGATTGCTGATGATAAATAAAAATATATAGATAGGTCTCAACGTTGAAAGCCGCGGCGGAAGGGGTGGAAAGAAATTTCGGTCAGATGACAGGGAGAGGAGTAGAAGATAAAAAAAACTTCCGAACAATAATATAATCTCGGAGAACAATGCTACCGAAAATTGTCGATCCGTTGCGCGCTCTTGGGATCCGGTGATTAGACACCGCATTCGTTTTTATGTGTACGGGTGGGCGATATCGCGCATAAGTCCATATAATGTTGTTATTATATTTTTGCGAGGAACGCGGGCGAGGAAGTTTCCCGTTTTCCGACAAGGAAAAATATTTGCGTTGCGCAACCGCGCAACGGTTGAAAACTTACGCGGGCACTAGCTATACAATAATAATATAATAAATAATAATATACGTACGTAACACCGCGGGTGATCGTTTCGGTCAGAGAAGACTGCGCGTATTATACATAATATTTATTAATATGTACAGGGTCGATATTATATCGTGAACCGGGCAAGTATAAATCTTATTTAACTCGGTTTTATTGCCGTTACTATTTTTTTTTTCACTTGGGGGTAAAATTATTAAAATACAATAATTGGAAAATACACGAACTGCAGTAATATTATAATATTGCATGTGTATTTGAATTGCTAATTTAAAAGTAAAATAGCGTATCCGTGATCAGTTACTACATGGTTGGTAACGATAGAATCATCACCCTGTATATTATTATATGAACGTTATTATTATGATGATGACACGAGTGTAGTGTGATTTCGAGTGTGTAATTACTAATTGCATTATTATCATTTCGGAGAGTGAAATATTACGCGGCTGGGTAAGGCGTGATAGTGGTTTAATGCACTATACTAGTTTCGTCTGACTCTCGACCACATAATAATATATAATTTCCTAATAAAAAATGTAACACATATTATATAGATGTATTTGTTCACAATTCACTTATATGTTATGAGTTATTGTTATCCGTTATTACGTTAAGATATGTGAATGTCAGTGGCTGCTAATATATCATATTATTATTTTCAAAAAATATAATTATATGTATAATATATATATACATATATATATATGTATTATGAGGCTAACATATAGACAAAATATTTTAATTTAACTTTTTTTGATGATTTCATTAATTTACGGTGTAGGTTGCATTGTACCTCAGTGTATAACCATGATTCAGACATTTTTCCAATCTGTATTGTTATTCACCAGTAAATCTCATTTAACTATAACAATACAATTATTATTAATAATATTTTATTTAATTTAATATCAAAGGCTAAAGATGCAGCTCAACGTAATAATATACAGTAAAGAGAAAAATAAATTTATGATTTATTGTATACTTTTGTAACCAATGTTTGGTTCCTTGATAACAATTAAAGCATAATATTATTTAGCATCCCTTAGCATATTTTATCGGTAACCTGAAACTACTACGGTATAAAATTACCGAACAGATCCCACTGAATATAGGTAGACACTTAACAAGATAAAAATGGTTTTTATTTATTTTTTTTTTTTTTAATGGAACACCCATTATAATGACGTGAACTCCATATTGATGGTGAACGATGATAGCTTTTTTTCCTTACAATATTTCAAATATTATGACGTTCAGCGTGTGGGCGCGAGTGGTCAAAAACATATTGTACCTAGGTATATTATTGTTTACGTAGACACGTGGGTGGTGAAATCAGCTCGGCGTGGTGACCGGTTGAATTGTTGTATGTATACGCATTGTGTTCATTGGAATTTCAACGAAAATTATACTATCAAATTCTCGTACCATTAGCATACAGGGCGACTGAACACACTAGAATGGTACTTAAAAAGTGGCCATTTGAAATTAAAATGAAATAAATAGCCGAAATCAAACTTTATAGAACCTAATCATACAAGTATAAATACATTATATAATTGGATTAGTATAAACATTGTACACATAATCACTGATTATAAATTATTCGTTTTGTAATATACACTTATCGCGCTATCCTCTCGAAAATGAAATTTATTCTATCAATTTACATAACAATAAAAATTACAAACATAGTATCATAGGTACGTTGTACATCGTCGCATACTTTTAACATTTTAAAATCGTCGACACTGCATATATTTATTAATCGTATAATATATTAAAATGAAAATTCTGTTAAAAATTCTCAAAAAAAGTAGATATTAGTATTTTATTTCATACATATATATCATAAAAAGTATTAACGATTATATAGTACCTTTGGTATAATAGTACCATTAGACTAGTTAGGACAGCCGGAAAAATTAGGTCTGTTCACCGTGAACAGTGAAAAATTCAATTTAATTCTCCGTGTTACATAATTAATGTTCATTACACAGCTACATAAAGTAATGTATCTTATAGCTTCCAATATCCTATGTTCTAACTATTGAACAAAAATATGTTTCATTTTTCTTAAAATATAAATTATCTTTTAATCATCAAATACTCAATTTCCTAGCGCCAAATACATTATTTTCCGACGTAAAATAAACTCTATCTTTATTATATATATATACACTGCGTCAATCTAAACAATATATGTTATGACGAGTTTGTTTTTTCTTAACAATATATAATAAATAATAAAAAAACTATATGTAAATATAATATATAGTTATATAAGTACTTGGTTGATGTCATGAAAGACTAATAGTTTTTTACTGATTATTTTAATTCTAAAATCAGTAGGACACCCCACACATTAAAATACACGCCAACTGCGCAGTTATAAAATAACCAACTTGTTAGTTTCTCTATGTTTACTTTTCGATATTATTTCACATTTTCATAATATTTAATAACTGAAGTGCGAAAAGAAATCACATTGAACGAATATAAAATTAATATTACAAATTAAGCTAATGCATATTTATAATTTTTCAACAATGTATTAACAAAAAAATATTAATAAGTATCAAATAACTATAAAATATCTACCAATAATCAATAGTATAACAAAAATTATTGCAAAAGTGACCAAATCATTCAATTGGTATCAATTATTTTATGTAAACCTAAAAAAAGTATAAACGTGCTTAAAATTTTAGAAATAATTCAGATTTTATAGTCTAATTTAAATCCAAGTCGTACGTGACGTTGGCAATAAATAGAATGAATAGGAGTACTATTACATGTTAGGTACATTAGGAGTGGAGAGTCGAGTTTCGTGTGATCCTACAAACCCGGTTTTCTCTTATTGATTTTAAACTTCGTGGTGAACCACATTGGAACGAGCAATACCACGATTGCGGTTTACGATCAATTGGAGCACGTAAAAATGTTTTGTTTTTTATTGATTTAAAATGTGTTTCTATATTTTATTAATGACTTGGAAAATAAATCGATCACATAGGTGAATCAATGGCCTAAACTAGTAAACTATAAAAAAGTATAAACTATAAAAATTACATTTTTATAGGATAAGTAAATGTGATTTACTCGAGGTGTAATTTTATTATATGGATTTTTTCAACAATTAATTTAAAAAGGAAACCCCTTTTCAATATACTCATTCTCTACATGTCTACATAACATTCTTTATAATTTCAGACGTTTAGAAAACGTAAATGGCTGAAATGATACCAATTACAATTTACAATACTACGATAATAATGGACCTCAACGTGACAATGTACTTAGAGCTGTAGTGGAAGATACCGCCACGCGTATAGTGTACGTTTTTTAGAAATTATATTTTTTTACACGTTTATTATATTATATTATACAAACGACGAAATAAGAATACGACACGCAATTCCTATATCTGAAAAATAGAAAGAAAGTTAGTAACCTATACATATCGATCGCGAAAAACGTGCACGTGGAGTACGTGACGAGAATATTGTAAACGTTTTTGTTTTTTTTTTGTTAATTTTATAAA
The DNA here is from genome assembly GCA_009835225.1 of Aphis craccivora. Taxonomy (NCBI): domain Eukaryota; kingdom Metazoa; phylum Arthropoda; class Insecta; order Hemiptera; family Aphididae; genus Aphis; species Aphis craccivora. The sequence continues at coordinate 2,426 of VUJU01002243.1, read as the reverse complement.
CTTCCTGTTCTAGCTATTATAATAATATTGCTATATAGGTATGCTATCACGATAATTTTTGAGAAGGTCCAAGTACATACGGTGAAATAGGTATTTATAATTTTTATACCTATGACCGTGTTTTCACGTACACTAAAATAAATCATATAATAGTTATTAAATATTTGTCTGATTTATAAATACTTTTTAATCAAATTTTAATATAAAATAACAATTAAACATATATAGACCATAATATTCTTTATTATACATACCATCAATATATTATTATGTATAATAAGCCAGAAAATAGTACTATGTTCATTGTACATCTTCTACATGATTTGTATAATTTAATAAATATACATAAGTATATGTTTTAGTGTCTGAACGGAGCGATAAATATACTGATTTTACAATGATGCATGTTTTTGCGGTCTATCATATTTTTTTTTCCATTAGAGCAGTAAAAATATTTCAATTTTCTGCTTTAACTTTTAAGGGTGATATTTTGTAGAATGTTTTATCTAATTGGTACTTTGGAAGGTCAAAAGTAAAATACAAGAATTTTTTTATGACGTTAAAGTCCGTTTTTAAAAAAATCAATTATTTTTATTATTATTAAATATTATCTTGCTTTAAACAAATGGAATGATATTTTTACTAAATAATAAATTTACACTATCAAATAAATAATAAAAAATCTTTTTTTACTGAATTTGCATTCCATTATTAAAAAATAGGTTTTATTTTGTTGTTGTAACTTGAAAATGGGTAACTATAGATACTACTTTTTACTGAATATTTATAATAGCATTAATTACTATAAATTAGGAAATTTTCAATAAATTTCGAGCTATTCAAAAGATGTTTTAAATTGATGACTTCTTCAATTTTTTAATCGATTTATGTATGATAACACAATTTATAATTTTGAATTAAAACGATTTAAAATTAAATACAGAGTTAAGTATCCATGCAACATAAAGATTATAAAAAAAGGTCTAAAAATATTTTAAATTAGTCTGAAGTATAATTGTTGACTAAATTGAATGTTTTCGCGTAAACTTACTATTTATTTCATTAAACATTTTGTTTTTTAATTTTAAAAAATTTTAAATTTTGCTCAAAAATTATTTTCTATAGAAACTTAATACATTCCTCTTACTTAAATCATAATTTACTCAACAGTCAACATTGAAATTTTAAAATTATTTAGACAAATTTTAAGCCATTGTAGAATTTAAATGTTCAAATTTTTTTAGTTTCTTTTTTTTTTTAGTGTTAATATAAATGTTCAAGATTGGTAGTGAAACTCGACATTTTAATATAAGATCACACATACGTTGTTATAATAGTTATTTAAAAATATTAATAACACTATAGGTATAGACATTCACATTATTATTTTTTTATTCAAGCATTTTAAATGAAAAATATATTCGACACTTATACTTTATAGATTACAGTGATTACCGATTTACCTATTTTATTATTATTGATCATTGATAATTAATTAACTAGGTATTTGTCGTGATATGTTTTGGGGTTAGATCCTGTATGGGGCACGATCAATCCATACGCATGACATACTCCAACCCAATCGTTTAGGCAAGTACCTACTTATTAATGTCGTGCTACGAATTATACTATAATATAATTGCATAAAAAGTGGTAACACATCAGACACACGAGTTACAGTCACTTTATAATGAAAATGAACTGGCCATTAAAATCTTATGCTGTCTTGAAATTATAGAAGGTTCCCTTTGATAAATTCAGAAAAGCAATTACCTACTTTTTTCTTACATTATTTTTTATTAAATATATATCCATTACACTTATTCGTGTGTACCCATAAAACTTCTTTATCAAAATTAAAATTTAAAACAACAGCTGTTTTTAATGTTAATTATAATTGGTCTATTACTCTATTATAATAAATTTATAAGTAATCGCTATTTATATTTTAAACATTAGTATTCATAGTTAGTGTGAATTCTACGAAACTAAATTGTTTCTATAATTCCTAATATTTTAATTCTTTTTATTGGTGACATTCTATATCTATAACAATCAATTATCTTAAAAAAGATATATTTTTGTAATTTTAAGACAATATAATATTGCTTCAACTAATACCAATTTTATTAAAATTTAAAATACACAGAACAAATATATTATAAACATAAAAAGTATAAATTAATATAACTTGATAAGTAGCTATGAATAAAAAGTTTATACTGATAATAGTTTATTAAATAATTCCGAAGATTGTTTGAGAATATTGAGGACATCATCGAAATTAATATTTTCTAACACTTACTTCCTTTATAGATAACATTATTATAAAAGCTTCTAAACGTTATTCCCTCATTGATGAGTGTAAGTCAGGCATGTCAAACACACGGCCCGTGGCTAATATTTTTGTGGCCCGCGGCTACCAA
>VUJU01002242.1:24198-40192 GCA_009835225.1 Aphis craccivora | reverse complement strand
AAAAAAATATTTAAAAATGATAAAAAATGTCCAATGCCTAACAGATATTAGATAGACACAAAAATACAAATAATGTACTGAATTGATTTGTATTCAATCCTTGTAATTGGAAAAACTCTAAAGTCCGAATGGAAATAAAATAATTTTTCAATTTCAAAACGCTATGTATACCTAATTTTATTTGGAGTGCATAATTTTTTTTTTTTTTTTTATTCAATTATAATTAGGAAGTCTACCTAATTACATAACATAATATGTTTAACTATAAAACAAATTGTTAATTATCATTTTTATATTTGTAATTATATCACGTTTTCATATATTTTTTTATTTTTATTATTATTCATATTATTGATACTCAATGTATATATATATATATATATATATATATTATGTAGTAAATATTTGAAAATTTACAATAACCAGTAACCACCTTAAGTATATGTTAATGAATACCAAATGACTAATTGTCCCTTGTACTTAAAACAGCGTGTGAACGAACCAAAAAATGTTAATGTGTAATAAAGAATACACTAGTCATGGTTTGTAAATACTCCCAGAATAAAGATATTTTATTTAACTCATCACGCCTATTATCCTAGCAATTTTGAGAAACATATGATTAGATTTTTCATATATAACTGTATCATGAGTCCGATAAATCCAATATTCAATTTGTATGCAGCTGTATATTTTAATATGAATGAAAAAAAAATTAGATTGTTTTTTAGAAAAATACTTTTTTTTTACAAAAAACTATTTTACTGTTACAGAATAATTTTAAACTTTATTATTAATTGTATAGTATGAGGTGGACTTATATTAAATAAAGTACCTTTAAAGTAGTATGCATATTATGTTTATATTATTATAAACTGTGATCATTTTAATCTGGAATTTTTACACAGATATCCCAGAGCTGTTGGTGTTGGAAGCCATTGAAAAGACAAAACGAGTTTCGTCTATTTATCTGACCCAGTGCGAAGCTCTTTGGAGCCAAGAGTCTGAAACTATCTACCAAATCGCTAAGACCATCATACTGTACATCTTGCCACTATTGCTCATGTCGGTTGCCTACTATCAGATTGTACGGGTGCTATGGAAATCCGACAATATACCAGGACACACAGAAACCGTACAAATGTTCAATGCCAATGCTTACAATGGTGAGTTTTATAGTTCAATTTTTATAGTCACATTTACTATAGGAATCGAGTGGCAAAACTAAAGGGGTATAGTTTATTTACCTAAATCGAAACCATAACCTAATATATTTTGTCTTTACATAAATTTTAAAACTTATTTTATAGCTTAAAAATAAATTGTACGCAATACTTGCCCGTGTTATTTTTCTCAAACATTAACAATATGCCAATATATTATACAACTCACTGTCACCTGCGTGCTTTGTCCTCATGGATAGTAGCTTGCAAATTGTGGGGCTGTTTCTTTGTCTTATAATTATTTTGATAAAAAAAATTATATAAAGTGTACCTTACATACCTTATACAGACATACAGTTATTCCTACGCAAAATAATAATAATTTAACGTGTTTATAAATTCTCCATTAATTTAATTATAGATAATAAATACAATTTTTGTCTCACATTAATATCAGTATACATACACTCATAAAATATATTATATAATAATATTATAACTTCGTTATAAATGAATTACAATAATAATGATTATTAAACAACAACATCGGTCATGTCGTGTAGTGGGGCTTCGCATCGTACTGCCGATCAGCGTACTACTGCAGACTTACATAGGTACTACTTTTCTATTGGTTATTATTATTATTGGATGTCTTTTAACATATCTTAACTACTTGAGTCTCAAGATTAAGTAAGTCACTCATAGTAAGAACGTGGTGAACTATAATTCAAACCCTGTAGGACCGTTCAAAGCACCGTAACATCTCATATACGTCGATAATAATAATTGATTCATCGTCGATTCTATATATAGACATTCTGAGGTAGGTCGTGGGTGATTGCTTATAACTATAGGTACACTTAAATAATTAATTTAATATATTATATTATATAATACATATACGTCGAAATTGAAAATTTACAGAAGACACACAAAAATTATTTTGTATAACTTATTATGTTCCCTTTTTGAAATAAAGGATATAAAGATACACATACTTTTACTATACTACTATAGAAACACGTAGATATGTTTCGTTTTCATATCAAATATAGTCTGTTTAGATACAACAAACATATTTTTGTGTTAAATTTTAGGGATGGTACATTGAACGGTGTGAATTTGTATGCGTGACGAAAAATCGGGACTTGTTTTTATAGTATAAATAGGAGAAACATGAAACTAATATACTTTAATTTAAGAAAAAAATTATATTATCTTATATTATACTCGTAAGATGCATTTTTTTATTTTTTTAGAAAATGTAAAGATTTTTACTGTTGGCATATCTGAGGGAAAAGATGATTCCTTCTTTCCACAAAAAAAAAAAAAAAAATTACTCCACTATTATAGGTGCCTATAAGTTATTAACTAACCTACGATACACCACATGTAAACGATTAGATTTATTCTCAGAATGTACCTGTATTATAGTGCATTACTATTATTATTATAAATTGCTTATAATTTTAAAGTACCACGGTTTTAATAACGGTTAAATAATCGAGTACCTATACCGACCTATTATAAAAAATCTAAATAACACATAATAATATATATAGTTTTCACTGTCATTCAAATTAACATAATACTTGAATAACTTTTTTTTTATAGCAAGTCATTTTTGAAAACAAAAAAACTAACCTTGATTAATACTATACAATATTCTACTTTGTTAAATTTAATGGTATCCTATTTACTTTGCAGAATAAAAATTAGATAGTATTTTTTACTGGGAATATCGGTTTTTTTTAACGATATCAATTAATAACTGATACGCTATTGGAACGTTTAAAGTCGTAATCGTCTTAAATGAAAACAGCTTTCGAGAAAAAACATTGAAGCGTGCTTATAAAGTATTTCAATACACTATTATTTCTTATGGTAGAGAAGAAATTTAGCATAAAACAATTACTGTGTTATTGTATTATTGTCATAACAAATAATATAACTATAACACTACATTAATGAAAAAAAAATAATAACCACTCGATTTATAGTTTTAAATATAATCTTCTGAAACTTACTTTATTTATTGACGTTAAAAAAATTAAGTATTCAATAAAGTATGAATGCGCCTGAAAAGCAATTTACTGCAATCGTAATATTAGACAATAATTTATAATATTTATACTGTTAAGTGTATAAAGAATTTCATTTTTACAGTAAATAGTTATTATATTTATTAAAACGTGTGTTAAAAATAAAACACGATCTCTGTGGCTTACTCAGACTTAGTCACAAAAAGCAATTATGTTTTACCTTTAAACTCGACTTAATGATAATCTATTTATATGTGTATCAAAAGTGTATGTGTAATAATAATCAAAAAATGGATGTAAAAATGAATGTGTGCAGTCGATATTTATAGGGTTGTCATTTTATTTTCAATTCAGTCGGTCTTTGCATCGTGATCGTTGTACTAAATACTTACTACTTATATTATCAGCCATTGGTTAATAAATAAGTATTAAAGACATATTATTTGATTCATTTACTGTAAAAGTTTTTGAAATGTTTTATATTTTGAATATTCCGTTTGGCGAGAAAATGTGGTTTGCGTAAAAATCAAAACACGCTGTACCCCACCACAATCACCCAAATCCCTATAATTCGGATGCAGTCGTATTCTCTCAACAAACAAATTATACGTGCAGCTTTTTAATTAAACGAAAATAGTGATTTAGAAAGATATTTTTAAAACGGCTCATGTCGCTGTGAAAAATTTCTGATATAAAAAAAACAAAAACAACCATATACGTACAATGACGATACACGGCTATTTTCAATATAAAAATATTATATATTCTCGCAATTTTCAACAAAAAAATATTGACAGTTTTTACTTTTTAGGAACTATATATTCTACAATCGTATTATTTACTTGTTAAGACCTCAGTCCTTTTACAATATGCGTTTGATCACAGTACGTAGTTACCATGTGTCGTATAATAATTGTAAACCATAACGTACATTTTCCAAAAATGTTGGCAGTCTATAATTGTGTGCAAAGGCGATGGAATATAATATTATTATATAACTGTAAAACAGTAAAACTATAAAACCTAAAAACTTAGTTTTAACGAGTTCGGAAAACCACCTAAACGCAAGACGCTTACAATTTTACTCACGATGAAGTTTATTTCGCAGGTTTCAACCGGACGGCAACGATGGGGTGTACCAGCACAATGGCTCAAATAAAAGCCAGGAGGAAAGCGGCGAAAATGTTGGTGGCAGTTGTGGTCATGTTCGCACTGTGCTTCTTTCTCGTGCACCTGATGAACTTGTTGAGGTAAAATGAATTATGAAATACTACATTACTTATACAATATCTTATAGTATTATATATTTATATACATGCTGTGATGTGCGTTATATATATATAAATTGTTTAGGCAGTTTACCTCAATCATAAATTTAGGTAATAACATGTACTACCACTACACAAAACTTATAAAAACTTGTTAAATGTAATAATAATACATATATTATACTTATATATAATATATAATTGGATGTATGGTGTATAACTCGGTATAATTTTATTTTATATATGGATAAAAAAGTGTTTTATAGGTGTTACAGACAATCTCATGTATACTAAACAAAGATCGACATTCAGATTTAATTTAAAATACAAATTCAAATTATTATTAAAATAAACATCACAGTCTGTGACTTTATAGGCATTTCATAAAATATTATTTAAATTCTTACTCTAATGTTTGACTTTTTTAAATTATTTTTAAGAACAGTTCAATACTGAAATTCGAATAAATTTAGAAGCCTTGTTAGTATAAAAATAAAAGTGGTATTTGAAAAAATTAAAAACTTAAAAGTTGAAGTTTTAATATTTACTTTATTGATTCTATAAAGCTATTATAATATATACTAACTACTTCGACTCAGTACTAAAATATAAACAAAATTGATCTAGTTTGTACTCATAGGTTAAGTTATCGATAGAGCACGAATTTTCTAGTACTAAAAAACTAACAAAATTGATTGCAGTATTGTACTAAAAAATAACAACATTTTGTTATAATTGTTATGAATGTTTTAAATTTACTGTTATAATCTTAAATTCGACCAATGTAATATAATATTATATATATAACAACTATATTATAAATCATTGCATTACACTATAAATGTTTGTTTTAAATTTTCGAAATTGAACCCTTTGAAGCTAATAAGTTCTTATACCTCAAAAAACTTCGTTCCACGTCGGTTGATGTAAACGGATCGTATTTAAAATAAGCTAAATTGTTTTCTGTCAAGTGTTCAGTTAGGTTAGATTAATTATTTTTATTTTATAAGAAACCATTATTAGATGTTATGGCTGGTGGTATTAAAGTATAATCTTATCTATAACACGGCGGTCGAGGGTCGACTATAACTAAAATAGTTGTATATAAATGAGTAAATAATAATAATAATGGCGTACATTGATAAGTTATCAATGTACACCATCGTATTATTTTTGTTTCAACATTATGATACGTCCTCTTTTGTTTTACGAGAAACATACATTTAAATCAAAACAAAAAAGTTCAAAGAACAAAAAACAAAAATTATTAATAACCTAAAGCAGCTTCCATCTGTAGAACTTTAGTTTTTAATTGTATTTTTTTATAAAGTATTTTTTCTTTCTTTGGTTTTACTAAGAAAAAAACAAATTTTAAGACATAATATATAAAAATAGATCGATTTAAAAATTAAATAAAAATCATTCATTATATAAGAAGATATATATAGGTAACCGATTAAAATTTAAAATATTGCTCCCTCGGACAATTTGGTATTTTAATATGGCATTATTATTGATTCTCAGAAAACGAGTTAATATTATTTTACATACGCTCAAGTATTCCGTCTACCGCGTGTTGCTCAAAAAACTATATATTATATTCCTCTAGATCATGTGTTTTGAATATTTAAGTCTTACGAATTTTACAAAAAATACAGATCATCGATTCTACATTAAAATCGAATTAATATTACGAGTTCTACGTTAATCTATATCATAATCATATTACTAGTATACTACAAGTATTGATTTCATAATACCATTGAAATCAATATCAATTTTAATTTAGCACGGTTAATTGTTTTGTCAACCACGTGATGTCATAATAACGATATATTATTATATTACCATAGTAATATGAACGTTAATCTTTTTATAGAAAAAACCGTTCACGGAACACGCATATAGTTTATAGGATAGACGTCCTGATTTGGATAATTAAAATGCTTTTCTCCGGACTTTGAATAATAATTCTACAAAGTGCCACTTGTTCCCCGAAATCAAGTATTTCCGTGACAATACTAAAAAATATTTAAATGACGTGATTTGCATATAATACGCGTATCGAAACGGTGGAATTTATATCGAAGAAAGAGAAACGTCGCGCACCGCAAAGAAAACAAATCGTAAAGGCGGCCATCGAAAATAAAAGTTATTTTCGTCTTAGTTCATTGGAAATGTAAATTCGTAACTTTCATTAGTTACATTGTGTATAATGTTTTTATTTTACTCTCTAGGTTTTTACGAAAAATCGATAATTAAAATATCTTTTCTAATACGTTATGTGTTTTTAATGTAATGTTTGTACACTATACAGAGTATTTTACCTAATAATTATAGTTTTTTTAGTTAATCATTTTTTTAAAAATATAATGCTAAAAATAGATCAATAGCCTTATTGGTGGAGAATTTAGAAAAATCATTTTATACACATAGACTTTTTTACTGTATTTAGTAGTATTTTTAATAAAAACTATTATTAATAACTATAATATTATCAAATATGGATAAATGGAAATTGGAATTCAATGATATATCATTTTATACAATGAATAATTTTGATAGGAGACGGTCAATCAGCCTATATCAAATACTAAATAGTACTCAATACAAATATATTTCATTTGTTTTTTTATTATTATTATTTATATTGCTATTTAAGTTATTTTTCTTTAAAAAAAGCAATTGAATAAACTATAATGATGTATTTAAAAATATTATGTCTCTAAAAATAAAGTTATTGAACCATAACAAAATAATGAATATCGTTATTCGTAATTTTTTTCAAAATTTGAACTTCAGATACTTATATGCTTATACAAATGCATTATGCCTATCAATTTTAAATATTTTTACATATCTCTTTAAGCTATGCATGGTATTTATATGGTACCTATCTTGCATTGAATTCACAAAGTTTTTTGATTTAGCAAAAAAAGAAAAAAAATATTAACATCTATTATAAAAATAACATAAACATCATTGAATATTGCAAATGTTTAAAAACAACTCAACAAATATTCGAAATATTTTGAAAAATTAACTGGGCGTAGAAAATCATTATACACAAATTGTATAAACCTCTACGGTTATTCGTTATCGGGTTATATAAAAAAAGAACATAATCAATGACTGGATTCGCATAAAAATTTCAGTTTTTCATTATTTTTTTCTCGATAAATTTTTTAAATACTGGAAAATTTGAACTTCAACATGTTTAAAGTACAAATTAGATCCGATTTGATGTCTGAAACCATCTTTAAATTCGGAAATCAATATATATATAAAAAAACATAACCACAAATAATAGATATAATAAGCTCTAAAATATAATTAAATATCATTCTGTTTTTTAACAATTAAACAAAATAAATATTCTATAAATCATTTTTCTTTTTTTATATTCTCAACACTATTTTACAAGCTTGTGTTCTATAATATCAGAAAAATTTACAGTTTTGTACCACTACTCGTCTCTCATAGAATTTGTAGAACTATGTTATATTTATAGTAAATAATAAATACTATACAATCTTGCTTGTAATATTTATAACAAATATTAAAACTTCTACTATCTACCTGCTACATTGATCATAATTGTATTTTGCAATCCACAGATAAATATTTACGTAAAAATGTAGTTCCGGCGTACCACGCATAAAACTTTACGTATTTATAAACTATAAAGTTATTTATAGAATGTTATTTTAATTATTATTTTATTTTAAGCCCCGAAGCCAGCAAATACTTTAAATATGTATAAAATATTGGGTACAATAAAACTAACATATTTACTAATATTAAACAGTTATATAATACACAGAAAACCAATATTATTTAAGAAGACATCCGTATGTGTTGTCTCAGTCTTACGGTTTTGCGTGGGACAACTTTATTCCCTTGATATTTATATCGAAATTACCAAAATTACAAATCGCATTGGAAAGAATTGTACCAGTGTTGTAGCGATTTAATTTTTTTGATATGATAGCAACCAATAATTTTTTAATAATTAAATGAAAAACCCTAAACTTTTCAAACCGATAACTTTAATTGTATTCATGTTATCAAAAAAAAAAAATTAAATAAATAAATAAAACACTATGACACAGGTAAAATCCTTCCCAATGCGATTTATAATTTTGATATAAATATCGAGGGAGTAAAGTTGTCCCGCGTAAAACAGTTTTTAACTATGTTACGCGTTTATAAGACAGAGACAACATATTATGCGGGTATAACACTATAGCATTCTCTTAAAATGAGTTAAGAAAAAAAAATATACAATAGTTATCAAATAATAAGATATAATTTATGCCATTGAGCAATAATAAAAACTCCCACTTCCTAAGTACATTTTGGTTAATTTTATCAGAAATATTTAAGTAAATTTCGATAAACTAAGTTATTCGATTTTGATAGGATTAAAATTGGGATAATTATGAACAGTCCAATCTCTAAATTTCGTAACTTAATAACTAATCTATTAATACTACTCGAATCAAATGATTTTTTTGAATCACTAGAAATATTATTCATTGGGCTACCTGATTTAAAGATATTTAAAATATTACAATATTAACCTAACAGATGGTTTGTGGTTGATTTCCCTCGACGAAAATTATATTGTTTGTCAATTAAGTTAGGATCAAATGTATTTAATTAACGAAAATTATCTTCCATCCTATGTAATTCATTTCTTAAGTTTTTAAAATGGTTATTTTTAGAGTTACAGTGAACTGTTCGTCAATTAATAGGTTACAGACATATTATATTGTTGATTCTTTGATACTAGTTACTAAATAACTCGAACTTGTTTGTTTTCTGATCGGTGGATCTTTTTGGGGGGCTATGCATGCGTTCATTATAAAATAACATTAATAAACTCCGAAGAACACGTGTAAGAAACATACTATAGTAACGTACTTTTGAAGAAGATAGGTAAAAATGGGTAAAAACAGTCATTGTGTAATCGCTGCACACAAAGTTAAAAGTTACCGATTACAGAAAGCTAATCTAACAAATATCTGTTAGGCTACAGCGATGGCACTGTTCTTTATCCTTTTCTAAACGTGAAATACAGCACGCAGTGTTCATTAAAACTTTCGTTGTATACTTGTATGTACGAACTATCATCATAATATTATAATATCAAATACCTATCTATCAAAACTTTAAACTATACGACGGTCGCCACGTGTTAAATTTGTTCGATTTAGCTCAAAAATTATAAATCATTATTAATAGCATACGCCATACAGCGTTGGTTTATACGAATCTACGTTGAAGAGTTTAAACTACTATATTTTTATTAATTTTTTTTTTAATAGTTACATTCTGATAATTACTTTATTATACCAGATAATTCACCAAAGACACCAAAGATAACTTTAATTTTATCTTTTAAAAATGATTTTTTTTTTTTTATTATTCCAAGTTTTAGAATTTTTAAACTACTAAAAATCCAAATTTTTATTAACCATTTAATAGGAATATCCTGTAACCTGTGGTGTTGTACAGTTCACTAAAAACCTAGACATATTTTTTTTAGAATTTTGTTTAGATGCATCATAATTTTTAAAAATATTATCCACTTTATAATTTGAAAACTCTCATTTGTAAAAAGAAATTCATACCACTACAGAACACTGCTTATTACATTGAATAATAAAAACAAATTTAGAGTTTTAAATATACGACCGCTAAAAATGTTTAATTTGTTATTTGCATGAATTCATAATTAGAGACAACAATTAAGATGAGCCTGCTTGACATATTTACCATGACGTATATGTAACTCATATATGTATATTATAAATATATAAATTCGGGTTATTTTTTTTTTAGTTCGCCTTCGAATTGTAGCTGTAAGCTATTGAACCATACTCACACACACACACAAACATAATATAATACCTACACACAAATTATATATACTGATTGGTACAGGAATTGTTAAAAAAAAAAAAGAGCAAACACTCGCTGTTGTACATTAGGTATTGAGTGGGTTACATTTTGGTTATGTTAAATTTTAATTCAAAATGATACATATCATTGTATACGAAAAATGATTCTGAGCGGTGATGGTCTGTCAGCCTATATCACTATAAGTATGTTTCATGATATGTTTTTTTTTTGATATAGTTATTGATTTATTTCACACCTATAGACTATAGTATACAGTAGGTTGAAATTTTTTTTTCTGAAAATATTGTGTTTATAATTTTTTTATGTTATTCATATTTAATTATTTCAATGATAATAATATATGTATTTATACCATATTATATTAACTTAAATAACTCAAAATGCAATAACATCTTTCTGTAAATACCGTAAAACAGTAAAAATAAGTTCACATAAATAGATAACATCTTATAATAAATCAAAAATGTCATCGTGTATAGTAAAATTCTTCATAATATATAATATATGTAAAAGTTTTAAGTTCCCATGAATAATGTTTTTAAATTATAATAAAATAATAATGAACATCGTTATTTATCGTTTAAATAAGTAATTTGTTCAAATTTAAACTTAAAATGTCTATAAAAAATAATTGAAGTAATTTTTTTTTTAGATTTTATGGTTGCAGTATGATTTATCTATGACGAATTTTATATTCAATTTTCAAAACTTGGATAAAAAAACTAAAAGCTCTTACGAATTTCTAACTACAGAATACTTATACTTAAAATGTAATTGCATCAAAATGTCCGTTCCCAATTGTAAATAAGTTACTAAGAATTCTTATTTTTATTTTTATCTCTCCCAAATACAAACTAGATCCAATTTTCTATCCAAAACCACCTTCAAAGTTGAAAAATCGAATGATTTTATGGATTAATTAACATGAACATAAAACACACACATCATATTTACTCGCATCGAGTTCAAACGTAAAGCACGAATACGCCGTATTGGTATTTCGGTATCTATTCGCGCTTATACGGTGTAGTATAATAACAATATGTAGTCACCAGTTGGGGCCGGGCCACAGTCTCGTATATCGACAGACAAATCGCGCCAGTTTCCGGTCCAGGACACGGTAAAAAGCGGCCGCTGGTGACGCGCTCGTCGATCCCGAAAACCTAATCTACCGGATTAAAGCGTGAGGCCCGCGACTTGGTTATTTATCGACTCCAATCGTCCCTCGCGAATATTTCTCATACGCATCATCCGTCTTTGGTATATATTTCATCGTGTTGTGTGCGTATATCCGGAGTTATGCATATAATGTACGTTTTTATTATTTTGTAGGAGGTCGCAAATAAAAAAGAAAAGAATAAATTTTAAAGAAAAAAATTAAGGATCGCCGACGACTTTGGCGAGGACCCCCTTCCATCATACAATTGCTCTTTAGTGTTTATATTTATACGTCGTATTTATTTAGGTATTTGTATTTTGCAAATAAACACGTAACAATTAAAATCATATAGTAATAATCTATATTATTACTTATATGCTGACCTTGAAAGTTTACATACTATGATACCGATATAAAATTATACACATGAGGTAGGTACTAAAAAGAAATATTTTGATTGATGATTTATAAGAACATACGCGTATCGTATATCTTCATGCGTATTACTATCGTTTGTTTTAATGGTGTTTCAATAATTTTAATCATAGCATAATAAATATATTTTAAAAACTAAAGTTTTGGTGGCAGGGAAGAGGGAAGATGACCATGCATAATATAAGCTTATTTGTGGTGAATACTAAGAATTTTAAATATAATAATAGGTATATCTAATAAAAAAAGTATACCCAGACTAAATTAAGCACTCAACGTTAAAACAGAAGGTATATAATTCGTTTTTATACACATTTCCCTGTCATTTGATGTAAATATGGTGCAAACGATATTGTTCCCCCAGTAAAACATGGTCTTATTCTGGCTTCTGGCTTGATATAATTATATTTTAAAAGTTTGCTTTCGACGGGTACGAGTCCGTCATCGCCCCCACATAATATGTGCATATATGTATTTACGAAAAAGCTCAAAAGTAAATAGCACTAGTAATGTTATTATATATTCATCGCAGTGTTTTCAAGTTTAATTAGGACTAGCGCATATTGAATTTATTGTCCCCTGTATTGTATATTATGTTGAAAGGCAAAAACTGCTTTTCAAAACTATAGCTCACGTCGCGCATCATCCACGGGATCGTTGCAACAATAATAACGACAGTAATAGTTATAATATTACGTAACGAAAACAAAATCAACCGTTTGATTGACATATAGTTTTTGTCATTTTGTTTTTATTCAAATTAAATACATAGGTACCTATTGTATGTATTATAAACTATTTATATTAGCATTCAAATTATTGTTGAAACAAAACATAATTGAATTTGTGTAGGTAATTAAATTGTATATATTTTGCGTGAGCGTTCACAAACATGTAGGTACATTCAAAAGCGGTACATTTTAAAATTAAAAGTTATACATTCTGAGCGGAAAGAGCAATAATAGGTACATATTAAATTGATTTTTTAATGAAATTTTGGATTGTTTTTGTTAGACGAATTGGAGATGTTTAAACCTTAAAGTCGGACAATTTAAAAAATAAGTCTCCATTCAAATTATAATAAGGTCCATGATGTCAGTCGTGGTAAAAATTGAGGTTTAGGAAATATATATAATTAATATTAAGTATATTGTTTTTTTAGCTACGAATTCAATATTATACGGTTTTAGAGTATTTCTGTAATTTTAAAAGGAGTCAATCTATCTACGAAGGTGCAAAACATATTTGATTGGTTTTGAAAAGTTAAGCTATAGGTATGTGCGTGTACAGTATTAAATTCCCAACTCTACGTGAATTTAAATGTCACGTAGAGAATATTATATTTTATTAAAGTTTACTAAAGGATCTCTGTTCTTACGAAAGCTGTTTTTTTTTCAATTTTACATATAGTGGTATAGTATAGTATATTTACCTGAAAGATCATTTTTTAGCTTAATATTATATAATATATAATTATAATTTATAAATATTGAAAATTGTATTGTTTTATTTGCGTTTGTTTAAGTTATAAGACCCAACAACAATTTATTTAACTCGTAACAATAAAACGTGATTCCACAAAAATAAATCTTAAAATGAGTGATGTTATTTATTAATTTTTTATTAATTCAAATACTATTTGAATCTAATGCCATTATTTTTTGAATATTGTTTCTTATTTCCTTTGTAGGCCAGGATTTCAACACATTTGAATATTTTTTTTTTACTGTATTTAGTTTTCTTTGTGTTTTTGTTGATCCAGTGATTTAGCTATTTGTGATTTACGTAAAACTTTTTGTATTTATTTATTTTTTTTTTTTGTCTTTGGTTATTACAATTTATAATACTACAGTGATGTAATTCGGTGTAATATTATATTAAATTTACGATATTATGTTCATTTAATGTGTTGTATAATGTATATTAATACATTTTAATTTATACCCTATACAGGATTATATTATTTGATTTTGGTCTTCAACTTCTTCTTCTATTATATAAAGGCTTTTAGCAGTTTATACAAAGTATTCAGATCTGTGATAATATTGTTTTTGAACTGTTGACGTGCGGGGCTTTGGACCGTTGACACGCTATATTCATTAAAATATTATATAGTAATATATATATATATATATATATAATATATAGTATAATAGTACATCCACAAGTTGACCGCTATAACAACCACGTTATACTCCTAAATAATAGTATATACAGGTCACTTACAGTATAACCATAAGCCTGTATATATAGTAATTGCAGATTTATATAAGAAATATCAAACAAAAGGGTATTAACTATTTTTTAAATTTACATGTTTGTAAAATATAATAGGTGTAAATATTAAAATATATAATATATACTATCTAATATTTATATTATGTTTTATTCTAACACTGTTCTAACTAAAAAACAATAACTATCTTTTTCACCACCTAATTGATGTATGTAAAGTATACATTTTAAAAATAAAGCATGTGAACCTTTTTGTGAACTAGAGTACAAATATTTTATATAAATGAGCGGAAAAGACACCTCTGGCTTGTTTTCATTTTATGTATACATCACGAGTGCACAGTGTATAACTTTTAACCTTTACTTAAGCGCTAATAAAATATAGACGTAAATGTATGATCGAGCATTTTAGTATGTTATAATCATAACGACACTTGTTAATTCTATAGATTTCATAATCTTTAACTATATTATAAAGTCTACCAGCTACAAAGAAAAAAAAAAGGGAAAAAAGGAATATTTGTACTCGGCTGAGTGTCAATAATTGGAGAGTCGAAAAGCTAGTGATGCATGTAATGTGTAAGTAGTTAAAATTAAATTCTACTGATGATACATTTAAATAATAGTTCATAGGCAGTAAAATAATCAAATTAGATATTTTAGAAATAATAAATATTATGTACCATATATGATGTAAAATTTAATACAATATGTTAATATATACTGTAATTATACTGTACATATAATATATTACATAGTTCTTCTGTGTGTTTCTTTACCATATTTAACCATTAGTTTATATATTATTAATTTTATACCATTCCGATAAACATATTCAATAAAATGGTCCTAAAACGACATTTTCAGAATTATTTATTTACTTCTAAAATATGGGTATCTACTATTAATTATAATTTATATTCCTGAAATAACGACTTAAATTTAAATATAATTATTTGTATGTATTCTTGCCAAGTTTAAATACTAAATTATTAACCATACGAATTTTGTCCCATTTTGTATTTACTATAAATTATTATGGTAATAATAATTATTTGCTATTATAATTGTAACAATTATAAAAACAATTGTTTCATATAATAATATATGCATACAATATAACATTGTTGGAATATTATTTAAAAAATATTTAATGATTTATTACAGACTATAATGACATAACATGTGATTATAAGGTAGAAAACTGTCAAATAAATTACTATTATAAATATTAGCATTGCTAAAATTTAATAAGTGAAGCAGATATCGTTAAGTTTAGCCAATATTGACAGGTATTAGTACGGTAAAGACGTGACACGGTACGCAACGACTGCCAATATAAAGTACAGGCACCGTAGCTTTAACATTGGTGAGAACATAATATACGAATGAAAAAAAATACGGAAGAATTGTAGGTAAATTGAAACAGTGTGTACACGATTCCGAAAATTTCACGAATGTTAATATCCCAATGGTGGTGTATTCGTCGAAGAAATATCCTTTATAGTTTACCTTTACCCACCACACGGTGCGACCTAAGTGACGACTTTCTCACGGGGGCTCTGACAATCCCTATGTCTATTGTATATATTATATAATATTACATATGTGCTCGTGTATGTGGGACGTGAGTATGCAAATTCTAGGGAGTTTTATGCAAATCTGCTGTTAATTATTTTGAATTTATCCGCGAGCATAGTGGGCCTATTGAACAGAACGGCGACAAAAATAAAAACACATTAGGATAATGGAATTTTCGTCACTATA
>VUJU01002242.1:0-24148 GCA_009835225.1 Aphis craccivora | reverse complement strand
TAACTAATTCACAGTTGTTTATTTTAATGTTGTCAAAATTGAGTGTGTAATAACTTTCACTTAAGCACTAATCTATACCATTGAATCATACGAGTAGACCACAATATTATGTTCTATGATTGAATCTATACCTACGAGTAAACGACTACCTATATATATTCTTTATTCAACAATTATGAATAATCTTAGGGATTATTAGAATAAAGAGAAGTAGGTAAATATAAAAATTTTACATTCAAATGTGTACACATTTAATACAAATGCTGAAAGATAAGCAATTTGGCAAGTTTGAAAATTATAGCTAATCAATTTACCGGTAATCAGAATTTTAAACAAGATCCATCGATAAAATATGTAACACAATAATTTAGTTACGGTTCTCGTGTCTATATTTATTATTTTATAATTCGTCCGAAAAAAAAATTCGGCCAAAAACTGACACACAGCGCCGCAGCAATAGTATTTACATAATATTATAATACTATATTATTTTACAATAAGCATAAAGGTACGCCGCGTAGCACATATTGTGCATGTGTGTTATTTTTTTCTCGCGGGAGAATCGTACGCTTGCATACACTACGCTGCAAGAGTGATAAAGATTGGTTTTCGTACGCGCCCGAGGCTTAAAACGATTTGTTGAAAAAACAAAAGACCAATAAGCGCTGTTTGTAGGGATTAAATATAGTTATATATGAACGTCTCCAAGGTAACGATGAAACGCTATATAATATACATATATAATACGAATGAAAGAAAAAGTTGGGCACAATGAATTGGAATCGAAATGGTATAGTTCAGTTGCATACGAATTGAGTCCCAACTCTTACGGAGTAAACCGAGTTCTAGGTTTTTTTAGATATGTACCAATTGAGTTTCTTAAAATTTAAAATATACTACTAATTGAATCGTTGTTTTAGTAATAAGTTCCAACAAACTAAAAAAAATAAAAAAAACGGTTTCCTTTCCATTTTCTCGAACTATTGGGACTGTTTGGTAAGAAAAATTCAACAAGCGTAGTTGTTGAAGTGTTGGTTTGGAAAAATTAGATACTAGGTACATTTAATAAAAAAATGTATTAACTAATATGCTAATCCAATATTTAACAGTATTGTTATTTTTATTTCAACGTGAAATATTGAAATTATCAATGTAACACATACAATCCAAAAAAAATCCACGAATTCATAAGTATATTTTTCGTTTCCTATTTAAGAATTCAATTGTCAGACTTAGTTTTTTTTTTCTTTTATTCTAGAACAAAATTAATTTAAATATTTTCTTCGTTCAAGTATGGGGCTCGATTATTGTGTACGACGTATGTAATATGTATGTATGTTCATGTAAGATATTAAGTAACTTTATAACGATATTATGGGTATTATATTATAATATGTTATTATATCGGCTGGTGGACGAATGTCATAAACATGATAGAAAGTTTGAGATGTATGCATCTCAAACTTTTAAATATATATATTTTAATTATTTCTACAAATACTTATTAGTTTAATTTAAATATAATATTTTATTCATGAAATTTTTTTTTTTTTGTGATTTTCTCGTATTTTTTTTATAATAGTATGTAGTTGTAAATATAAAAATATGTAAAAAAAATACTATGAGACGTGTTATTATTATCATATAGAAAATGAAATATAAATTATTGATAAAATAAATATTTATAACATTCCAAACTATTATAGTAATTTTTTTTAGTGAAATTATTGTATCATATTTATATCTATTCAAATATTCAGTGCATTAAAATTAGTTATTCAAATTAAAAACATCAATTTGTTTTATAAACCGGATATCTTAGTATATATTATTATAGTGTGAGAACACACAACCGGAAAATGTAAAATATCGTTCAACGGCAGGTGATAAAGCCGTACGTAGCTCACTATTCACTAGCTCAGTTTTGTCGGATATTACCATAAATGTTCATTTTGGCAAAACAATTTTTTTATGTTTCCAGTTTAGGTAAATAAAATATTCTTTATATTATCTTAATTGTTCTGATAAATAATAAAGTGTTGTAATTTATGATGGGAAGTAGGCGGTAGATAACTAATATAATATAATATATACAATATACAATATACTACTATTGTTCGATTCATTATTTAAAATATAAATATTTTTATATGATAAATTCAATTATGCTTTTAATAACGTTTATAATATATACAAAAATATGAAGCAAAAAAAGTTATTAAGTTATTCGCGCAAATATATAAGCTGGAATATATTATTGTTTTCATTTTGCTCTATAAACTACCATCTACATAATATAAATATATGTATTTCAAATGAAAATGTTATATCGTAATAATATAATATTCTATTTATATGTTAATCTTACTAGTAATAATTTATAAGAATTTCAATTTTTAAATTTATTTCGTAAATAACTTACTACGAATAAGTAAAAATATAATAGTTAGCATCATTCACTTTATAGCAGTATGAACTTATTATTGTTTGTTTGTTTATTTGTTTTTTTTTTTTCAGTTTCGTAGAGATTATATAATAAAATACCACTTGAGTAGTCAAGTAACGTACTTTCACACTCTAAAAATGTTTGTAAATAACACGTCCTTTAATGTCTTACGGTTGTATAATGTATTTCAATTTAGATTTTAAGTCATCATCGTTTTTGTTCAAAAATAAATGTTTATTTAGATACACCTACGTTATTGTGGGCGCGTATTGTCGTATATTCTCAAGGGATAAAAACGATTTACGTAAAAGCATATCTACGGTTATTAGTATTGCTATATATGGTTGCAGTCGGTATGCGTTTTTGACATTATTTGTTACTGTTATCGACAGACCAACAATCAAATTGGACTAGACTCAATATTTTACCCGATGGAAAAATGTCCAGCCAAAAATTCAATTTTCTGTGAGCCTGTTAGGCCACGTAATCGAATATTTCGCTATCAAAAATTGGTTTTTAAAA
This sequence comes from Aphis craccivora, assembly GCA_009835225.1. NCBI lineage: Eukaryota > Metazoa > Arthropoda > Insecta > Hemiptera > Aphididae > Aphis > Aphis craccivora. The sequence continues at coordinate 21,180 of VUJU01002242.1, read as the reverse complement.
CTCAATAATATTCCATTTTATTTATTATAGTATACATAGTTAGGTAATCGATAAATATATTGTGATTTCGTTAAATGTATATTAAATTATTGATTCTAATTTTAATCTATGATTTTTTTTTATATATATTATATTATATATGTTATGTCGTCGTGTTGGAGAGATGACAGAGAGACTTTAATTGGATGCATATGAACGGTCATTTAATACTATAATATGATATAATGTTAAATAAATTTAATTAAAACATTTACAGTTAGAAAACTTAAATTTTTATATTATTATATTGTAGTGTCAACGATTAAATCGCGAGAAAATCGATGAGACGAATTACACATACATTAGAGAGTGTGTATACTGTATAACGATAACGATATATAATTTATATATGTTTCGTTTTGGTAATTAATTTACCGAATTGAATACGGTTAATTTTGCGTCAACAATTGCCGCATAGGGCATTATTATTTTATTATGGAGCGGAAACGTTGGTGAATATTCAATGATTTCAATGTCTTATGAAAAGATCAATGGCGGTGCTACATTATAACAGTATACTGTCGGTTTCGGCATTTGACGTTGGCAAGTAAGACTGGGCTTAGACGTTTAATGCACGGACCCTGGAAGGATCGATTCAAAGAAAATTGAGACAATCGAGCATTAAGAACAATTATTAGCGAGGAAAGGATTCCACTCCCGAGAAATCTAAAACCGGTAATTTATTGAAAGCCCATTATAATCTACGTAAGCCGTGCAAACTTCTCACTACGCCACGGTGTCTTCAATATACAAATAGTAAATTACGTTTTGTATTAAATTTGGAACACTTAGAACGTACCTACTTGTAGGTGCCTATTATTATCTAAATTATATTGTTATTATTATTGTATTTTTTTGTGCAAAAATGTAGGTTATGAAAAAAAAAATACATTTACGTGATATTTACTTTAGTCTATTGGGATGGGAGAAGGGTGGCATGCTCCTTTAAAATCCTTTATCGTGATATCCAATCATATACCGCGTGTACTGCGCTCGGAGCGTGAAAAAAATACGTTATTTGGTCATTTCCATCCGTTACATTACCACGAAACGCTAACTCTAAATTATACCGTGGATGGTCATCGTACATTTACATTACACGTGTATGCGTCCTAAATTATGCATTATATATTAATTATATACAGTACCTAATATACTACTTACATCACGCTTTTTTTGTCGCTGTTTTAGTCATACCCTATATCGAGTATTTACAATAATATAATATGGGTATAAAAGTATATTTATACATGAGGACGCGTGTGTTATACATTTTACATAATATTAAACTGTTAAGTACAAATTGTACTTATGATGTATGTCGCGTGACATAACTCGTGATGGGGTCTGCGAGAGAGAGTGACGGCAGCGATGTCGAAGAATTATAGCGACAGCATTTCGATTTGACGAGCCCATTGACTTAATACATTATTATACGGCTAATAAAAACAACGAATAAAATATTCGTGACGGTTATAAAACGACGCTATTTCACTGGGTGTAATGATTGGTTATATGATGATGAGTGTTTTTATTTCGCATGCCATCGTCGTCTCCAGGCCCACTGAAGTTATTTTTTATGTATACACATATACGCCGGGGAGATAATCCAAGATTAAAGACTGCTGCTATGTATTACGTTTTTGATATAAACGAGAAGAAAAATTAATAGTATAACGTTCAATTGGTCTTTTTTTTTTTTTTTTTGAAATACGTGTTAGTCATATTGTCTCTGAGTGAAATCTCATCGCACATAGATACAAGTATGTAAATAATGAATGTGCCAAAAAATAAAGCCTATAAATATTACAAATATTATGATACCGATATTGATAAAGATGTATACATAAAAAACTTTGTGTTATTATATATGTATAATAATATTATATTGTCATATTATGTTTCCGTCTATTTTCCACTAAAATTTCATTTGATTGAAATATGAGTAATTTATTTTTTTCACCACACTTACATTTTATATATATATAACACAATATTTCATTGTAATGTTAAAAATTTTTACAAAATGAAAAACCATTATTATGATACAACAATGGACTGGCAAGAAAAAATTAATAATATCAAGTCAAGTAACAATCACGAGTCTAGACTCGATACTTATAGGTATACGATGATTTTATACATAGTGTTGATATTAAATACGGGTTTTCTACCAAATTCGTATAGTATATATTTTAGTAATAAAAGTATAGTCATTGCAGCTATAAGTAATTATTTTAATGTGTTTAGTACGCATAATAGTCTACCATGTATTGGAATTATAGATGAGTAGAAAAAAGGGATACTAACAACAAATGTCATGGGAATTCAGGGTTCAGACTTTAGAGAAACCCTTGGTTTCGAGATTACTTTGTTTTTTTTTATAGCATCCGCTGCATAAATCTCTTAGTTTTATTTTACTTTTAGACAGTAAAACTATATATATATATACATACATCCAATGTCCTTGACCTATAACATTTTTAATACGTGGTCTAAAAAGATTTAATACCAGATTTGTAACACATTAGTGCATTATGCATTGAATTTGTAGGTACTTAATATATATTAGTTACTTTGAAAACGTTTTACAATAAAATGGAAATAGATTATGTATGTTTCGCAGAAAATAATACCTTTGAAAAATAAAATATTGATTAAAGTGCGTTTTTTAAACCTAAAACAATGATTCCTCGTCGTTCGATAAGATTCAATGTACCTATATTAGTTAATATAAAATTTATGAAATTAGAAAAATTATCTTTTGCACTGACAATTCTCGTATAATATATTGTACTACCTAATAGGAGTCACTGTAATTATTATAATATAATAATTCAGAATCTTAGAAATGTAGCAAAAATATAAATTCTTTACATAATAATTTTAACTCTTTAATATTTCAATAAAAATTATATTTTTATGTTTGATCGTACCTATGTATTCAATTTATTTTCACGTTACGAGTTTATATGCATTAGGATCAATAACCACAATTTAAATGGTTCAATATATTTTAGCTGCTATTAATCGTTTTAGATTTAAATTACGTCCAAATATAGTTTAACTATAATATAACTTTATAAATATAATTGTAAAAGCGTATATTAAATTTTTATTGCAATGAGTTAAACATAATAAATTCTTACCAAAAAATTTATCATGTTGGATAAAAAAATAGATTTGAACAATACCATATTTTTATTTTTATTTTTTTTTTTTGCTGGGATTTTCTCTATGTATGGGCTTAATTTATTATTCCCACGTATTAGTATTTTACTCGTACTTATCAAACTTCAAAAGTAAAATTAATTTTATTAAATTCGGCCAAATGTTTAAAGGTATATTTTGGTCCAAATATAGTAAATAATATAGTCATAGGTAATAAATAATATAATGTATAGTTGTTGTACATTAACTCAATAATCTTATTATAATATGATAACCTTTTGATAACAAATAACATATTATATTAAGCACATAGTATAATAATTTATATTTAACGTATTTTTGTTTGTTTATAGATTTACGGTGGGCATTCAACAATCGCAGGCAACAGCTCTAGTTTCAAACTTAAGTCATTGGCTGTGCTATGCTAACAGCGCAGTGAACCCGCTGATATACAATTTTATGAGTGGTAAATACAATAATTGGATAAAATATTTGATTTTTTTTTTTTCGTGCAACAAATTCACGTAGTCATGTATCTACTTTTTCTCTGTTTAAAATATATGTGTATTGATTTTTGATTATCTAACGGAATTTAATCTAAAAATTTTATCCAATAGAACACCTAAACTTTACTAAAAATAAATCTATAATGATAATAATAATATTCAAACACTAAATGTGTGTGTATTTATGTGTTTATATTATTTAACAATAACGAGTACGTAGCGTTTTCCGAAAAGATTCAAGGAGGATGGGCGATTTTTCAAATTGAAAAATTGCCATTATATCATCCCGAAATTTAAAAAAATATATTAATTTTTATTACCAATACATAATTAAATCAATTAATATTTATTTCTTATTAAGATTTAGTATAATTTCTACCATATCTAAAATGTTTAGTTAACAAAATATCAGTACTTAAATAAAAAAATGAAACTTTTTTATAAGTGAAATATGTAGGTATGTACGTATGTCGTACATATATACCTACCTATTTAATGCAGATAGGGGTCCGTATATGGTAAAATAGGTTTGAGAAATGAGAATATAGTTTTTATAATTCGATAGAGAACGCTCAATTTATATTTGTTTTGTCAATGTTACAATATTCTTCAATCGGTTTTTCAATTTTGAAACTAGGTAAAAACATATAATGTGTGATACAGGATTCAGTTAATATATTAAAATATTTGAATATGTTGGCTAATGTTATTCAAACATTTACATAATACCTAAGGGTGTTTTTTCAATTTATTACTTATCAACCCGTTATTTATACAGCAATATTTTATATATTACATATAATTTTAATTTATAACTATGACCGAACATTTTTATCACACATTTTGGTTATATTTAAACATTTATTATTAATTTGTAACTTATTAAAAGTATATGTTATAAAAATTCAAAGACTGAATTACTCGATAGTCAATTAAATGATGTGGAAACGTTAATTATTACGTAAATTTGTTCTCAAACAAAGAATCTTTTTTGTAATTGGTGAGGTTTTTATGAATTTTGTTTTCTCAATCGTTCAATAGTTTTTACACGTGGGACATAATATGGTATAGTTTGGGGTTAAGTAATACCTAGAGAGGACACGAGTTATAGCATCGTAGGCAACGAGGATAAGTACTATGTGATGGTAATTGGACCGTGTGACTGTGTAGCCTGCTCCAGACTAAACCCCCCTCCAAAAAAATGAATAAAAAAAAAAAATAGTGTTTCATCCGTTTATCTATTTTTCAGGCAAATACCGTAATGAATTCAAACGGTTGTTCCTATGCTGGGGATCGCACAGGCAGAATCGTCTGCGCCGTGCAGCGCACACGTCCCGAAGTGGCACGTACATTTGCCGATTCACGATGACCACAATGAAGACAGACAACGTGAGCTTTGGACTGTCGCCTGAAGACATTCAATGAATTTAATACTAAGGTGACACAGCGAAGACGAGACTATAATAACATTATACTCGCTCAAAGGCGAGATATATATTTTTTTTTTAGTCTTCTTATTTTGGCTTTAGTGATATACGTATATATGTTACATATTATATGTGTGAGTATGTTTTTATTATATAAATGCGATTTGGTGTTAAATTTTTCCCATTTATATATATATGACCACGGCTTTCAATATACGTGTACAGAAAAAAAGATACGTGCTGGCGAGTGCATTTGGAATTATCGAAATAATATAATATAATACTAGTCGCACGTGTCCGGTGGTCTCCTATCATCCTCCACCCACCTATCCCCATGATAAAAGTCTGACGGCTGTTTTCTCGAGAATACAACACTTAAAATATATGTATATACAATTTATTCAGGTCTTTTGCCACAATTTCAAATATATAATTTTTAATAAATTTTTTTGAGTTTTTCTATATCAAATAATATATGTATATTGTATATATATATACTTTCAATACCATGTAACATTGTATTATAATACTACCTATATACCTATTATAAATTATAATCATATATATTAATATACTATACTATGGTATTTTTTTCCTGTTTGTTCGTCCTATGATGTTTATTATTAATTATTATATAACATGAATGTATATAATATATTGTAGTAGTTAGTATAGTATAGTTAGTTACATATTGTGTATATAATAATACGTAATATTATTTTATTTTAAATTTCATTTTTTTTATTATTATTATTATTATTATTTCTATAATTATTTATGATATTGATTAAAATCTTCTGAATCACCTCGAAAATGAAAATTGTATACATTATCTATAAATTATAACCTTATATTTTACTATACATTTCACGATATGACTCATCAGAAAAATATTATAGGTTCATCGACAGAATTGAATTAAAAACGATCAATTTTAGCAATCGTAACAGAATATTATAGTATGTATGTATAATATGATTGAGGATTACGTGACATCGTGACATTTGATAGAACATTGTATGATGTTTGCGTACCATCAGAAATGATTATATGTATTTTTAATGTTTCCTAAGAAATTCAGTACTTAATATTATGATTTTGATTTGTATTAGCTCCATTTTCGTTTAGAAGAACATAAGGAAACATTGTTTAGCTTACTGGTAGTAAGTCGTGTCGGAAAAACGGAGATGTCTCGTATACTATTGCCATCACCCGTTTTATTGTTTCAATCTTTGGTCTTGACGTTGACTTAATTATAATATATTATACATTCAAATTTTACATTCGGCATCTTATAACTGTAGTACAATATAGGCAACGATATAAAAATTTCCATAACTATGTGCGATTTTTATTATTGACTAATTTAGTAATTTATATACTGTGGTACACGGGTGTTCACTATCCGCTTTTCTATAGTTGCATTTATTACATTTTTTGATTTATAGCATCCCAACTTGTCCACCTGCGTTCTCATCCCCGTTGGTATTTTTACCTAAATGTAAAATTCCTCTCCTCATCCCCCGTCGAAAAAATATCCTGTTCATCCACCACAGCTATGTGAAATTGAATGCTCTGTTTTTTAAATTTAAAACTGTGCATACGTATAACGATATTTTGAAGGGTAATTATAATAGTTGTTTTCTCTAAATTTGTGATTTAATAGAAAGATAAAAAATTATTTCTTATTTTACCATACAAATAAAAAATACTCTAAGTTTATCACTGTTTTTCGTTTCAGCATAATATATATATATATATTTATATATCGGTCCTTGGTTTAAAGAACAATGAGGTAAATGGTAAATGTATTTTGCCTAAGATAATATTATTTAGTTTACCTCATCATTTAAAGATGAATAATTTACTGCCGCCGTTGTGCAATTCTAATAAACAACACGCTAAAACTATGATAAATAGTAAATATTGTATATTATTCGACTATTCAACAGACCTAAACTTGTTTATAAATATTACTAAATACTCACTAACAAACAAAATAACAAAATATAATACAGTGATGTCAAATGTGCTTGTAAGCAATGCTAGATCTTTACAGAACAAATGGAACGTGTTATTATTTTATTTTCTATAGGTACTAAAATAACATGATAACTGTTCATCCAAGTGCACTCTATTATATTTAGCCTACAGACAGACCACATTATAGGATAGTTAATTCCGCTTACCTTACTGACCTCGCAATAAACACATTTTTCAAATTGATTAATTTTTATCCGTGCTTCATAATTTCCGGTTTAAATAATTTTATTTCTATTAATTTGTTTTTCAAGCTATTCGTCAAACATATACTTTCTTAAAATCATTATAAGTAAAATAATAAATTAATCGGTTAACAATTTTAAACGAAATGATTTAATGTAATAATATTATTGTTAGTTCTGTGAAAACTAACTACTTAAATAATAATTAAATGTTTGCTAGTACCTATGAAACTTATAAATTAAATCATTATCAATGAAAATAGATATAAATATATACCTTTTTATTTTTCAACAAATTTTTGTTACTTAAATTAAATGACCCATCATATTTTATTCCAAAACAAAAAATCCTAAATCAATAAAATATTATTTCCTGACCCTTTTTCCAGTTTCCAAGATCCCGAACACGTGTAATATATTAATATATTATTGTGTTAAGATTTTGCCCGCGTATAGCTATACCAATACGTAAAAGGGGACGACGTAAAATTCAACTGACAATTCTCTACATTTTCTATGCTTGGGTTTAATTCGCGTCGTTGCACACAACTCGATTTCGAACTTAACTTCAGATATTATATATATTATCCCAAACTATACCTATTATTATTATAATAAGTAACTTATGAATGAACATTTATTTGATTTTCACATTATCAATAATATTATCACATGATATGAGCTGTATAATAATAATAATAATAAAATATGATTAATTACATTTAACTCGTATTTTTAGTCCAGTAATCATTATATTTTGTTTTGTTCAAGCATTGGTATAAATATAGTATGCTATGAATACGTGTATTAATATTAAATACAATTATATTATACGTACCTACACTTATAATACATAGGTATACTCGGGAAAATAATTGGTGTATGTGTGTGAGTTGTGTGAATGTGTGTGAAGGAGAGAGAGATTGACATTCAAAATGATTTTCATTGAAATGTATAATTATCTTTACTATACTTAATATGATATGTACTATAATGACACAAGTGTTGCAATGACCTTGTAATGCATATTTTATTAGTTATTAATTCACTAAAAAATGACGTGGCCCACCTAAAAAAAAAAATCCATCACTCATCGTGTATTTTTTTTTTCTAGTCACTAAATTGTAAGTGGCGTTGGGTGTTAATATTTAAGATTCATTATTATTATTGTTAATGATTATTATTATATATTTGTAATTATTATAATTATTTTTTGTTTGTGCATTAAACTTCTCAATTATTGGTGTTCTCCAAATTTAATGGTTGTTTTCATATTTATTATACAATATGTTTCTTAAACTAATTGTTTGACTAGTTAAGCCAACTTTTAACCACAACGCATCTTAGTAATATAATTGGATATTACTAATTATCCATAAGTAAGCACATACATATATAATATATAAATTATGGAGTAAACTATTTCATTGACTGCACGACTGAACTAGTAATTTCATTCATACGATCTTGTTTGATTTTGAAAACAAATGTTTTCTTAAATTAAAGTTATTGAACTGTATTTATTTATATAAACTTAAAAAAAAAATCACTAACCTGTTACAAAAAATCTAGTTCATTACTAATTTTTAATTTTTTAAACAATCTATATTTTTAATTAAATACTTAACCAAAAAAATATACTTACATCTAATTTAAATATTCTTATGTACAATAAAAATTATTGAATGGGTGTTTTCTTTTCATTAAAAAGCAAGATAAAGAGTTATTTTACTCCAGTCAGCTAAATTTCTAATACTTAAAACAATATAAATAAAAAAAAAATGTTTTCCATACTTAAAATATTTTATAACAAGATTTTTAAATAAATATTCTGTTTCTGGTAATAAAATAACAGGCAATTTAAGTTAAATATTTTAATACTAATACATATAAAAACTTTAAACAACTATACTCTTATACTCTAATTATCGTAATGTACTTATGTATAGATACTTTTTTACGCTCAGGAATCGGAAACCGGGGTTGTACCACCATTATTTATTCAATTAAAAAGAGGTTATTTTCTATAATCACGAATATCGCTGTCAACCTATATTAAAGTAAGCTCAATCAATTAATGGATGTCGCTATCCTGTCATGTATCGGAACCTAGGTATAATGTTATACATCAGAAAAAAAATATAAAAACAAAAAAAAAAAATACATAATAGTTAGTTTTCAGTTTAAAATAAATAATTTATAAATGATTATCTATATTTGACACCGTAATATTGTATTTAAAAATACAACTAAAAGACTGTCTGACTGTGCATATTTATATAAACATCTTTACGGCCTAAGTCTACTGAGAAATGATTCATCGAAATCTTCTTCACCGTGACCTTCTATCAAGATTTCCATATGACCTTCGTTTGTCATATTTCGTATTTTAACCACTTTATTTGTTATGAAATTAATATATACACGTGGATAATATTTTTTTTTTTTTTTTGTAAATCATCAATCATTGAGAAAATCGACATCATATAGTTATAAAATATACAAAAACTGTGTTCGAAATATTAAATGATCATTTTTTATAATATAACATAATCATATTGATAAGTAAAAACTATTTAAAATCGGCAATATTGTAGAGTCGATTTATTTCGATTAAAATATAATATAGTAGTTTGAAAAAAATGACAGAATCGTAAATAAATAATATCATACGTATACAAATACAGAACAAAATATAGATACCACCTAATAATATTATTTGTAATTGTATTATAATTAAAATTTATCGCTTTTGATTTAATTGAAATTGATCTAATGACCTTTTAACTACATTGTAAGTAACAATCAATAATAATTCAAATATACGCATTTATATATATATATTATATATATATATATATATATAAAGGCAAGAGGTGCTTTCTTCATTTTAAGAACTGTTTCGAGGAGTTCTTGAACAAATCGAAGATTTTGATGTTTAATCGACATAATATAGGAAAAGCACTCGATCATTTTCGTGTGTTATAGATATATAAACGAAATACACACTTATAAAAACTTTTAATTGATTTTAGAACTTTTTTCGATTTTTCTTTTGCACATTACGCGTAGTATTCTTTGCCGAAAAGTTGCATCGAAAATTATTTCACATATTATACTTTTTATAATAACTACACTGAATTGAATTACAACCGATGACCCGTCATAGTTTTTTTTTTTTTTTGTATATATATATATTGTTATAATGAAGTTTACGAAAATTGCAGCTGTTCATCTAAATATAAATAAAATTATAATGTAAGTATATAACGATAGTGATCTATCTTCAGGTTTTAAAACCTTCAAATTTAAAAAATAATAATAATAAATAAATTTATGACATTGTATTATTGACATATTTGAAATCACAGCAAACCAAAACTTCATTCACGACGATTTCTAACCATTTCGTACAATTTTTTTTTTTTACTAGCTGTCACCTACGTGCTCCACCTCCATGGATAATAATTTGCAAATTGTGGGGCTGTTTTTTTGTTTTAAAGTTATTTCAATCATAAAATGCTATAAAGTGTACATACCTTATACAATTATACCTACGCAAAATAATAATAATTTAAGGTGTTTATAAATTCTCATAAATATACTTTTAGATAATAAAAACAATTTTTTTCTAACATTAATATTATTGTTCTAACACATGGGAAATTATATTTTTATTATTATTATTGTTATTTTAAATGAATAAAAATAATAATGATTATTAAACAAAACCATTGGGCATAGAATTTTGTGGGTCTTCGCATCATACAGCCAATCAGCGAGCTGTAGTTTACTATACTACTTTTCTATTGGTTATTATTATTATTGGATACGTTTTACCATATCATTACTACTCGAGTCTCAAGATTAAGTACTTCAGTCGTAGTTAGAACGTAGTAATATACACTTCAAACCTCGCCGGACCGTTCAAACCACCAACGAGCTGATGTCACATCTCATATACGTCGACAATAATAATTGATTCATCGACTCTATATAGACATTCTGAGGTGGTTAATGGATGATTAGTTAACTAAAGGTACGCTATAAACAATTATTTTAACGTACAATATACACATACATAAAATATGGAATTTTACAGGAGAGACACAAAAATTATTTTGTGTAACTTAATATTCTGTTCCCTTTTCGAAATAATGAAATAGAGATACACATACCTACTGTTAATAATAACAGTTCCTATTAAGGAACACGCTTAGATATGTTCGTCTTCGCGCCAAATAGTGTGTTTAGATACAAATAATATATTTCTGTAAAAATCTGAAAATGTCTAAATATTGTACACCTTCACTAACATAAGTGGTACTTAAACCTCCAGCACACTATTGGGCAGGTTAAAAAATTGGCGATGGTATTTTGAACGGTGTGGATTTGTATGAGTAAAAATAAAACGGAACTTGATTTTATAGTAAAGATGTATATATAGATTAAAATCGTTTTTAATTTCAGCGTTTACCGAGAACCGTTCAAAAAATGATTATTGTTTAATAATCTATATATTATAAAACAGTTATAGACATTATTTTTATTTTTTTGATTCTCAATTACACAAAATTATTAGCTGACATTAAATTAGTTTATATATTTATTGCAATTTTTCCAAATAATAAATCAATTAGAATTTTCAAAAGTCTAACTAAGACTAGAAAACTCGTTCCATACAGATTTTGGTATGTAAAATTTATTTCTGGCCTTTTTAAAATGTTTACAAATTAAAGATAATGTGTCTGATTGTTATTAGTACATTGCATAATAGACGTTCAGTCTTTAGCATATATAGCTCAAAAAGATTCTTACGTGAATGTGATATTTCTCTTAATTCGTTTTCTTTAACTTTATAGCATTCAGTATTCCATATGGGTTAATACAATAAATAATAATACTGTATGTATCAGTCACCTATATTTCAACGTATATCGTCGACTAGCGATTACAAAGATAGGTGTTTTTCTATTGGTATTGTTTATTGCATAATAATCTGTTTCTCAGCTTTATTTCTAATCACAATTTATATATTCGTTATAATTTATCTGGTAGTCATAGTATGATAGTATAATATATTTATTGAATTGTTTGTTGAGGTTATTGATTTTTTAAAGCCAAGGGATCAATTAGAATACATAACTTTTAAATTGGAAATATCTCTAAGTGGGTCGGACGAGATATCAAAAATTGTTTATTTTTTTTTTTTTTTTTAGAAAAAGCGTAAAAATTGTTAATTGACAACACGCGGTTCTTTACATTTGTATTAAAGTTTTTTTTTGGTTCGCTTCACGTTTTGTTATTTATTTAAAAGAAAAAATTGGTACAAACTTTTAAATCTGCATCCAAACAAACCGTATGTTGTATTTATTCACGTATTCATTTACATGACGTGGTATTTTTTCTAAAAGCTTTCGCAAATGAACACACTGCAAATAGATACCTACCATGTAGTCATGACACGTATACATATAATAAATGTATAATGTATATAGCTATATCTGTATAATAACTATAATATAACGATACATATATATGTAAAATATAATATTAATTTTCAAAAGAATCAAATAAGAAGAAGACAATGAGCATATAATATTAATAAGTGAGCGGAGATACTCTGCAATAGGTATATATATACATTATACATATTATATATATAAACAATAAATATGCATATTTTACTTTAATCTGTTCCAGCGGAACAATCATTGTCTGTTTATATTTTCAGTTAATTAAGAAAATACTATGTAGTCAATTAAGATTTACGATGGTAGCCACGTTAGGTATATATCTATACCAGAGCGTTATAGTTTTAAAACACTAAATCTATAGAATACCTACACATATATTATTTTTAATTATTATTTGTAAAATTTTAATACAGTTTTCACATTGCGACTAACAAATTGTTCTTTATCTTATTTATTGTTTATAATATATATTATGAAATTAAAATTATGAACAAATGCATAAATAGGAAAAAACCAAAATAAAATATAAAATATTTATACTATAAAATAACTTATAATAAATAATAATTACTGTTGTCGATAGGGGAAAAAGCTCTCTCTTCATTTTAATTGACAACGATATTGATATTACTTAGTTAGGGATTCAAACAATTAATATACTATTATCATACTATAATACTCATTAATTTAATTATTTTCACTATATTATGTACAACAACCATTGTTTGATATAATATTTTAAACTAAGCATACGATCGTTCTAAGGTCAAAATCACATTGACGAAAAAACTTCAATAACTACAATTATCAAAATATAAACACATTATTTTTTATCGTTACACATTTACAACATTCTTAGACCTCTGCAGTAACTATAGTCTATAATTATAGTGTGTATTGCTCATACATTTTTCTCGGTTTCCCACGGATCATACTTAATGAAGTAGCGTTCTGTACATTTCCATAATAATATAAAATAGGTATTTGCGTCACTTTTTTGGTTCAAAACGATTTCTGGCGTATCTTCCTAACGGTTTTTTTTTTATTATTGTTTTTTTTTTATATCATTATCATTTAACTTTATTCGTTTTTACGTGCGTGTACCATCAAAGATCAGGATCGACGGACGTGACAGGAGAATCTAAAAAGGGTGATTGATTCTCTTGAATATATTATTATGTACATACCCATACATTGGACTTGTATACACATAATGCATGTAAGAACTAAGAATATATTGTGTCACGATTCGTATTCGTCGAAATTTAGACATTTATTGATAGATATATAATATTGTTACGAGTATCTAGACTACACGTCTGAACTAGTAGCTACACTAGTACACTGTGTCGAAAACAATATTTTATAAAGTAATGTTGATACCTAATATAGTACCTATTTTACTAGAAAACAGAGGGAATTCAATTTCCTTTTTAATTTTATTTTTGTATTGATAATTTTAAAACCGAATTAGTATTTTTATATACCTAATTAAAAAAAAATGTATTTATAAATTAGTTTAAGAATTCATTATACCGATTTAAATCTTAACTTAACGATAAAAGGATTTCCTTACATATCGGAAAAAAGTGACTGTATAGGTAGGTAATAAAATATAACATATAGGTAGCTGGAAAATATCAGCACAGCGATTGATTATCTAATAACTCTCTAAAATCAGAAAGTAGCAGCAGTAACCTAAATATAGTATTTTTTAGTTTAACTAACTTCAAAATGAATAATAATAATAATTATTATTATTATATATTATTGAAAGTGTCAATTAAATATTTTATATATTTTTTTCAATATTCAGTAGAAATTCTAAAATTGATGCAAATATTTAAAAAATTCAAATTTTCATAAATAATGCAATTTATACCTATCCTATATCAAGTTTGACCAGTAAATATTATCATCTACTATAAATCACTATCTATTGACTATTAGTGTTGGGCTTATACTAAACTTAAAAAATCAAAGATTTTACGGATTATATGAATAATTTAGATATTGAACTCATTTTTTCTGTTCAATTACCTATTTTTACATTCTAACAAATATAATTTCTACAAATTATTGAAAATTTAATATATCTTATACTCAACGCTATTTGACTATTAGTGTTATCTTGAGGCTTGAACTAGGCAAAAAAAATAAATCTATAAATTTGGATAATTCAGAAAATCTTGATAAGAATTTGATTCAAATATAAATTTGAATAATTCCAATACTCGAATTTCATGACCACCAGTCACCACTACTATTAATTATTATAAAGAATATAATATAATATACTTTTTTTATACTATAGACCAATGTGACAATATACCAATCACAACAGTAACAATCTCATTGCTCCTCAAGATGGAGAACGAAGAACTTGTATTTTCGATTAACCATCAGCGATTACGGTAATAATATACATATTGTCATCGTATAATACAATTAATATTTATAATCTAACGTTATTTCAACACGTTCAATATTCAAGGTAACTGAAATGATTGTACGATTTCGATTAAATGTAATATATTGTACACCCTTACACCGTTAAAGCTCCTATATTATACATATTAATTAGTATACTTCGAACAGCTACTATAGTGCATTTTTGTATTTTATAACAAAAATAAATATATCTGTTGCGATACATCCCTTATTATATAAACATGAAAAATATACAGATTGTATAATTTATTGTGTGATATAAATATATAATATATACAATATCTATAAACATTAAATACGATGTACAATAATATCTCGAATTAAGATAATATACGTACAATGTAAGTGCTTTTTATCGGTGTAAATATTGGACTTTCGGATAACGCATTCAATCACGTTCACCAATGTGCGTACATTAATTTCTTATCGGAAAATATCTAAATCCCTGTTATTTATAAAAGCTTCACATATTAATTTATTATATGCACTTATATTTATCTGTATTATACACGAATATAATATGAAAATTAAGACACATTAAATGTGGTTATTAATTATACAAAATACAATTTATAGTTTTATATCAATCGGAATTAATTGTACAATGATGATAATATACATTGTGTATTTTTATGTCATGATTGTAAAACAAATAACGAGTATAAGATACATAATATATATACACAACATTTGCATGTTAAAATAGGTATGTACCTATTTAATTTATTAAACAACATTATTTTTAAACTGAAATATGCTTTTTATTTTTTTGACAGGTTTATTTTTTAATAGATTTGTTGTCAGTACAAGAAATACAGTGTACACTTATTTATTTTCGTGGTTTTACAATGATCTGTTTGTGTTCAACATGTGTGTGAGTACTGTGTATCTGACGTCGCCTTTTAGAGTAGTAAAATGTCTTCAATATTCAATTTTGAGGATATTTTCTGGTAATAAATTGAATCTAGTTAGTGCGTTTTAAAAATATTGGGGGAAAAACAAGGAAAATCGTTTTATATTGTATAATAATTTTTACATTTTATGAGTACCTATAGTCATTGATTAAACTACTGAAATGGATTCGCTAAATTTGAATTCAATGAAAATTAATTGTACTTTTACGAAAAACGATGGTATTGATAAATTGACTAATAAGTTATCTATGTGTATTCCTTTTCAATAGAAACTTAATAATATACTTGGTTTTTTTTTTAATTTTTACTTTTGAAAAAGACTCAAGTAGATTCAATTTTCGCCTTGAAATTAAAGACTAAAGTATTTTCTAATGTCTACTAAAAAAAAACATCATTGTAATATTTGTATGATTATCATTCTACTTTGAATTTAAAAATACAGATATTAATTGAAAAATATGTCTGAAAAAAAAACGAAAAATATTTAATTTAAAAGGAGTCATTATACTTGACTAAAATTGTTTATTCAAATTTGAGTATGTAGGTAACAAGAAAAATAATTTAAGTTTTAAAACTAAATTGTATGTATTATAAATGATGTTAATTTTTATTTTATTTTATTTAGAAAACGTGTTAATATTGACTTTAAAAAGTCGAGTATATACACATAATATAAATATCTTGATGACAAATCTTTAAACAATAATTTAAAACATAAATGCAAATCTTGTAAATAGTAACTGTATATAAAACAAATAAGTCGACTTTGTAAAACAATAATCAAATTTACAAAAATAATATTAACTTAAGATTTATTTGTAAGATTTTTTTCTTTATTTAAAAAACTATTTACATAATAATAAACACGCGAACTTGGATCCAAAAGGTTCTATGTGAAAAATTTTAAAATTCACTTTGTTTCATTTAGGCTGTGCGTTTTACCGCACTTTTTTTTAGTTAGGAAGTAGTTTAATTTGTAAGAATCAAACAAATTATTTAGTGCAAATAAGTTTTATATAGCTTCAAAATAACATTATTGAAAACATTAGATAGAACTACTAGAATTTAGTTTATTTAATGTTCGAACAAAAAGGTTCTATCCAAGCCAAAAAATTTTTTATTGAAAACAAAAAATTCTAAGTGTGATTTTTAATTCCACGCGTACAAAATATGATAGCAATATATTATTCTGATGTAAATGTACATTACGTTGTGGCACGTCATCTTGGTCGATAGTTAGTAAAAGTGTAATAATGTTATAAATTGACACAATATAAGTATTTTTATTCATCGGTATAATTGAATTAAAAAAAAAAATGAATTAAATATTGAACATAATCTATGATACAGATAAACTACAGAAAACAAAAATAATACACTTAACGTAAAAAATAAAAACTAACAAATAGGTAACATAATTTCTTTTTTTTTTCACAATATTCTAACTTTGAAATTTATCATTATTCATTTAAAATGTATATAATTTTTATTTTTAAATCTATGATTCACTGTTACTAAATTTATATAAATATTAAAAAATATATATATATTTGTTTTATTTGGTAATGAATTCAGAATTTCTAATATTTTACTGCTTATTTTTCTGAATATCTTTATACGTATAAATTAGAATGGCGTATAAAATATTATAACATACGATATTTCAATATTTGATGGATTTCAGATGAAGGTATTTCATTAGATAATTATGATCTTTTATTACAGCAACTTCATCTATCAAGTAATTATTGTACATTTAATTTATATTATTCGTTCACTTACTATAAACTAGTTTATTAAACCACTGATTATTATTAGTTATTACATAGTTAAGTTTTAATAGATATTAATTATTGCGGATCTCAAACTTACCTTTATTTTGTAAAAAAATGCTTTCGAATCGTTCTTATAAGATGGATAGAATTAAAAGAATGAATCACTGAAATTATTTTTTAAAACAGTAAAATGTACCATAAACAAAAATATTTTAATGAAAAAATTAAAAAAAAAGGTAGGTAAGTCGGTATCGTTCTACTATATATATTATTTAAGTGTCGAACGTTTCACTATCATGGACATGTTAAATTTGATTTCAATGATAAATTAATGTTTCTATGTGGAATTGTGGAGACGGTTTTCAATCTTTATATTATCTGGTATGTTTCATAATAATATGTTTTTTGATATACTTATTTCACTTTTAGTAGGTATTACAGGCGCGGAGGCAATGCGAAAGCAGTTGCCGCGGCGTCGTCAGTTCAAAAATGAAAAAAGTAAGAAAATAAAATAGATTTTTTGTTCTGAAAATATTACATTATAATTTTTTTATGTAATTTATATTTGATTATTATAATAATATACATATAAATTTGCAACCTAAATAATTAGGTACTTAGAATACAATTTATAAATTTCATCTATAAATATCATAATACGGATAATATCTTAAAATGAATCAAAAAATTCATTGCGTATAGTAAAATTTATAATTATATAATATAAAATATTAACGTTTTAAATTCCTATGAATAATGTTTTTAATCATAACAATTTAATATACAATGACACATCGTTTAAATAAGTAATTTTGTTAAAATTTAAACTTGTCTATTAATAATGATTTTCTTTATATATTTTTAGATTTTATAGTTTCAGTATGTAATGAATCTTGTTTCAAATTTTCAAGAGGAAGTTAGTAGTAACTTTTTTTAAAGATAGAATAACGAATATAATTACCTATTACTTATTATTATACACCGCAAGGAACCGAGTTGGTCGGATGCTCAAACCCTTAATTATTATGCGTCCGCTGCATTGCCGACAATTACTGGATTACACATAGACACGTCTTTCGGTTGAATACCATAATATCATTTATTAAAGCTATACTTTCTATTGCATTAGTACAACATATTAAGATAATTCTTTTTTTATATTATATATATATATAATATATTAAAATTATGATAAATTAATCAGAGGTGTTGATTAGGATGCGGCGTAGCTTTATGTTAGGTATGTGATATCTGAAACGGTTCTTATATAATATAGTATTATGACCGTTTAATAACCCATTTTGATGATAATGATTATTCCGAAAGTGCTTTAAGCTATTTATAGAAATTCTTAAGAATTATAGTCTAGATATTATAAAAAATACAATACAAAGATTGAAAATATTATTATATTTTTATGTCATTGAAGGAAAATATAACTTCCGCCGTCAACAACACATGTTAGATGACTACTGGGAATTATTTATTTATTTATTTTTTTATTCTTTATAAATAATAATGATTCCTAGTAGTCATTATGAGTCTAACATGTGTTTTTGATTGATTGGGAATTATTACTAAGAGATTTTAGTTTATTTTTTTGTCATTCAATTGAGTTCTACGAGATTCCGTAACAATATAATGGGCTATCCCTATATTTCGTATAACTGCCGCGAAGTCCGTATTCAATATTTCATCGATAATCAGCAAATTACAGATTAGGTACAACGATTTTACTGGTTTTACTGGTCGTTTATGTTATTAACAGCCATATTTGAATAACAATTTTTATATATTTTTAACTATTTGTTATATTATTTATAATTTATATCATGAATTTTATTTTTCAAATATAATAAACAATAATATTACCATATTCTATATGATAATGTATGTATATTTTTTATTTGCTTTAAGATACAAAACAAACTCATTCAAATAACACAAAAAATATTATTTTCTTCAAAAGCAATTTTTAAAAAAAAATATGATATAACTAGTAGCAGACACAGACATTTTCGTCTAATTTTGAAATGGAGCTGATATGATTCAAATTGTTCAGAACTTTCTATTAGAATTCGGACGATCACTAATTGTATTTTCTCAAATGATGTATCGTTAGTATATTTTCACCAATTGAGTACAATTGTACAACTTACATGTTATATGAAAGAAAAAATTGACTTCGTTAAACAGTTGTTAGGATAGTCACTTATAAATTTCACTCTAAGTTTACAATCGATAAATTCGGTTTGGCTTTTTAAAATATTTAATTGTATATGCTAAGAAGTACTATCGTGTGTCGTCAAGAATAAAATCATAAATATTTGTTAAGTTGGTCATGAATTCGTTTTCAATTATGTCGTGTGGAATTAATAATAAGTTCATGCTTCTTACTTCTATTGATGTCCATTTTTTATCATTTATCTTTATTGACATTAATGTTATTTAACGTGATGATTATATGTTATACGAAATAGAATAAATAATAAGTTGAAGTTTAAAAAATCTAAGATGAAATGAGCATACTCTATTTATTCTTTACTAAATTAATGATTAATAAATAATCATAAAACTTTTTTTTAATTAAATTAAATACATTATACTTTTATAGTGATTATCGAACCCATCATTAACATTTTCTAAATAGTTTAGCTAAATTATACTACTGTAAAAGCATTAGGTCCCATAATATCCCAAATTCACGAAAATAAGGGACAATAGCTGTATTCTCACCACCTACTTAAGAAACTATTAGGATTGGTAATGCCCAGGGGCGACATTGAAGTGGGCAAGGACACTTAAACTACTAGGTTATTTTTTCTATAGTAACATTTATCATTGTTTCTATCAATTATTTTACTCCAGAATATAATAAATTTAATTAAAGTTTAAACATAAATAAAAAAAACGAAAAAGTGGTTACAACTCTGCTGTACATTAGGTGCCGTATGGATCATTATTATATATTATAGGAGTGTTAAATTTGAATCCAATGATAAGAATCATTGTAAACGGAAAACGATTCTGAACGAAGATGATTTATCAGCCTAGGATATAATTTTCAGTGGTAGGCGAAAAAGATGGTTTATGTTAAAAAAATAAAATTCAGAAAAATTGAAAATTTCAATCCTCTATAAATAGCTCAAAAAAAGTCAAAATATTTTGAAAATTAAATCATGTAAAGAAAATGCC
>VUJU01002241.1:8966-40220 GCA_009835225.1 Aphis craccivora | reverse complement strand
AATATAAAGAGCGCAATTGGTACACTGACCCTAAAATATAAGAGGCGCAATTGGTACACTGACCCTAGTATAAAAATTTTGTTTTAGGCGCAATTGGTCCATGCCCCAACAATAAACGTTGTGCCTGTCGTGGGGCTGAAAAATTGTGTAACAGTAAAATATCACAGCAGTACAACTTGTAAAAATAAATAAATAATAACAATAATGCATTGTTTCATTTTTTCGAAATATCTACATCATTTTTAATTATAGAATTTAAGTTTTACGTGCATACCTGGTTTTAAACAATGAGTACCCGTGTTTGGTCATTTACTTGATTATCCGGTTTATAATGATAATATTAATTGGTTAATAACGTTAATAACCAACAAATAACGTTAATTTCTGTTTAACATTATTTACCGTGATATATAGTATATAACTTATAAAAAAATAAATCAATATGAATAAGTTACTTATTTTTAGAAAGATTCTGTGAATTTCGAAAATAATTTTAACATTCGTAGTAATAAGTTTTAAATAATTATTTTTTTGTAGAAAATATTCAAATTTAGATAATATTATAATGTGTTTTATAGTTGGAAAAAGAAAATCATTCATACCATTAATATCATTCAAAAATGACTCACAAAAAATACCAAAATCTCAGGGCAATCAAATAAAAATAATAATTTAACTAAGATTAAAAATAAAATAAAAAGATTAAATAAAATACAAATTACGACCCTGCATTGACGTTATACATTACATTATGTATTTAAGATTTTTATTGTTCGTTAACTTGCACCTAAAGTTGAAGATAAAACCTAAATAATTTGAATTTGCGTAATCTACTTTTTACACGGGAGCTTTTAAAATGTCAGTGAAGTACTTACTTAAGAAGACATACTTTTAAAACTTGTTCGCTTTGACAGGTTTTAAATTCATTATTCAATAACTAACCAAATTTTGGATATATGCATCCAGATTTGTTTGTTGATATCTCTTCCGAATTTCTGTTGAAATGTGTATAGATACTTGAAGATACAACCCATCTTACATTTTTTTTTTTAATGATATACTGGGTACTTCACCACTTCGATGAGTTACTTGCTAAATATTGATATTCGTTTGAACTTTATAGTATGCTCCAAAAAAATGTGAACGTGACAAACGGTACTACATTAAACAGCTAAGAACATCATGATGTGATTCTCCTGTAGAATACCGAAAATTACACTTTTCACCATGCCTGTTTGATGGTAGTCAGTTAGTAATGTTCTTTAAAAACTGCGTGCGTAAAAAAAAGTAAAAATAATAAGTCACTTTTCGAGCAACTTCAGGCTACGTGTTTGCTTATTTGAACTCGTTCATGTGTAAAAAAAAAAATAACTATGTGTTTGATCACCATTAAAATATCTGCCATCCAAGGTCTAATTAATAATTAACTGATGAATGATTCATTGGATTTAAAGATAGCAATTATCGATAGAGTCATTAGAACCGTCTAGTCGTAGCATTGATAGATCGCCTATAACAATAGTATAGTAGGAGTGACTGGAGAAACGAATCTAAGTTGTGATAATTATTATTCAAGTAAAATGGAATCGTAAATAAACACATTGGAAAATTTGAACAACGAGAAAGCTAACACCCTAAATCAATCGGATACGAATGTATAATATTGTTAATAATGCGACTTATCAAATAGCTTATTAAATGTAAACATATAGATTACCAATACCTATTGTATTTCGTATAAATATAACATCCGTCTATTAATCAATTTACAAACAAATTCCTTAAAAATAAATAATTATATAAACTTCCCACACATATACAATCTCGTAATACAAATTCTACCTGTGGATATATTTAGCGGGTGTCTCTTGCCTATGCTGACAACCACGTTGATTATCAAGTTTTTATGCACATTAAAAGAGCTGCTTCAATCGATAGGATTTTGGTCGTGGCAATATAATACGAAAATCGTTAACTAACTTAACTTTATTTTTGAGAACCATTACGATTTATACCAAAAAAATTTAATATTTAATATTTTTAAACGATTTTTTAACAAACGATTTCATAAAAAAGTTTATTGTTTAGTTATCTGAGTTAAATGTCTAGTGAAAAGGTAACTTAAACTATGGCAATGAAACTGGAAATTTTATTTAATTTAAATATATATGATACTTTTACACAAATATCACATCAGCCACTGTTTTCCTATTTTCTTTTTTTTTATCCTAACTTAATTTTGTACAATATTCACACTCCAATGAGAGATCAATGAATTGTATATAAACATTTTTAAGGCAATCAAACATTCATACGTTGAAGCTTTCTCTAGAGTTTATCAATTTTGTCTATTAAACCTGCTCGACTATAGCCTCTCACGCTATTGATCATAAAAACTCAAATAGTGGTCGTCAAGTACTTAATATAAAACCTTTAAAAATGTATAAATGAAAATTCCCAACATTGGCACTTGATAAATCTTAATACTCATAAAGCTTTTTTACTGTAAATTGAAATTATGTGTGACTTAGATGTTTAAATAGAATATCATATAGATACTTCAATAAAAGAATTTTTTTTTTTATTATAATCAACTGGCCAAATTTATATTAATTTATAATAAAGAACTGAAAAATATCATTGATTTATTTCATGTTTAAATGGTTAGCAGAGAAAAATTACTATAGTCTCGGTTTAATTTGCAAATGTAACTGATATACACCAGTGCATATACATAATATGAATATAAAATGTTTTCCTTAATATTTTGTCTATACATAAATACATAATATATTTTTTTAACCCACCCAGAATAATAGTAAAACGTCATATTTCGTTTTTAAGTTATTTTAATTAGTGGTACATAATTAAAGCATACTATTTCAATTCAGGGTGTGAAATATTAATGACTGGACGATGTTAAAGGACGAAGTGGTTGTATGACAGTATAGTAGTAATAGTACCTACTGTTGAAATGTCGACTTTAAAAAACAAAAGAATTTTAGATTAAAACAGACTCTGATAGCGTGGACAGTAGACAACAAAAATTACATATCCTCTACTAAGGATAAGTTACTACTTACCCCAAGTTAATCATAAGTAGTTTTTACCTCAATAGTTCTCTGATGTTGTTCTCACCCTTCATTCAAAGAGTAATTTCATTTTTTACACATACTTGGGTGCATACGTGGTACCTACAGAGTTTATCATTGGTGACGTTTCAATGTATATATATATGTATATATATGTAATTTATATAATATTTACGTCATGTATCCAAAGAATTTAGATATATTATAATACTTTTAACATACAAGACTCACAAGCATTACAGATTGTTTTTTTATTATTATTATTTTAGAGAAAAAAAATATTTTCTAATTGATTGACATTTATTATGGTTTTAATAAAATGATTAGGTAATGATTAGATTTATATTAAGTGTATATTTATTTGCAGTTAACTAAATTATATCCATTTCCCAGTTAACATTATTATATAATAACTATATTTAATATTTTGAATCGTAAAACTAAATATATCTACTACAAATTATTAAAACAAAATAACTCACAACCATTTATATTATAATTTTATGTTGGAAACCTCGTAACTTCTAATCTTCATAACTACACCGCTGCAGTAGAACAAAATAAAATATTTTTCAATATTTTCTGGTCAACTGTTTTTTTTTTCTTACTACCTGGGTCTTTTTAATTATGTTAATCAGTTTTGAAATGATTATAAATATAACAATTTTGAGTGAGGTCACTACAAATATTAAATTGTTTTTGATTTCACAACATAACTTAAACAATATGTTGATAACAAAAATCTTAATATATTTAAGGTATAATGAACACTAACGTATATTAAATCTATTTTATGTTTGCGTATTGTTTTGTAACATTATTTAAGTCTGAAATTGAATTACATGAAAGGACATTGAATTCATCATATAATAATATATTTTTATAACAATTTTAAATAAATAACATGGGATACAGTTACATAGATATTGTACTATATTCAAATTTTAGAGTGTATAATCTAAAACACTATGGTGAACACTAAAACTAATACATACCTATTAAGTATTTTCTTCGCTAGGTACTACTTAAATTTAATATTACATATTTATATATTTTCGTTTTAATTTATCTGAATTGCAATATTAATATAATTGAATCTCTACTACAATTATTTTTATTTATTGCCTGCAAAATTAAATAAAACAATATAATCATTTCTTATTATTCAAATGTATATTATACCAGTGAATTATACAGTTAACGATTGGTATACAAGATAACAATTAAGTAAATAAGAAAAGACACAATGAAATATTGATCTCAAATACCGTTGAAAATTAAAGTGAATTTAATATACATATACCTAATATACAGTGTTCATTTTGACTGGATAATTTGTAGCTTAAGGCGTCGGGAGTGCAGTATTCCAGATAAAATGGGAACGTTGTGCTCCAAACTTTCTTCGGTTTGATATAATTTGTGATGATAATTTTATGCAGATTCGAGCATGAAATGCTAAACGTAAAACTATTTACTGCTTTTTAAATAGAAAATCAATATTTTTCGATTTCCAATAAAAGGGACCCCCATTGATAGTTCAGTTTTATTAGATGCCTTTCGGCAAATATCGTGTATAACTACACAGTTTTGGTTTCAACATAGTACAATTTCAAAAGTCCCTATAAACTTAACGCAGTAAAATTATTTATGGACATTTTCAGAGTACATTTTTTTGGATTATTTCCGGGTTGGAGATACAATATATCATACATATATAACAACGTACATATGTATCTATTTATAAATTTATGAAACAAATATTGATATCATATATATATATATATATATACTATACGCGTGTGTAGATATATTAATATTATTACATATTTGTATTCTGAAATATTTAAGATAAGAAGCATTATAAAAATGCCATCATACACATTACATCGTCTCTAATATTATTAAATGCTCTTAAAGTCTTAAGATTGGCGTATTTATAGCGCTTTAAAGATATTACAATACTTATAATCAATAGCACTAACAAGTTACGTGTAATTTAACTAGTTATTTTGTAAAAAAAAAAAAAAACATTATTATTAAAATACAATAAATATGGTTTGTAAAATTGACAAATGTTATATTTAATATAAATATTAATAACTTATGATTTAAAAATAAATTGTCGTATTGTTATTTTTGCAATAATAACTTGTAAGTTGCTTTTTCTAACTTAGTATATTAATTAATTAAGTTATAATCTAAGTAAGTAACAGATTTTATAATATTTTTAAAATTATTCTCACGTAGCTAGCTAAAAATTGTCAATGACTTAATATTAATATATATAAGTCATCAATATTTCAAACTTGTTTTTACATTCAATGTTAAATATTTATAAAAAATACTGATTTTTAATATAATAGACTTAATAGATACTAATAATAAAAATTATAATTAAACGTATTATTATTAATTTAATTAATAATTCAATTTTAAGCAAATAAATTGAATGTAATAATAATAGTATATAATATAACTATATCATATAGCATGTCTATATTTTAAAACTTAAATAACAATTTCAAAAATAATTACTTAATGAAAATAAATTATTTCAATTGCAAATTATAAATGTATAAAGTTTAAATAAAAATAAATCATCAATACATTTGTTTTTATTAAATATGATTTTTCAAACCAGATTATATAAACTGTAGAAAACTAATGTCACATTAATATATTTTTAAAGATTAATTTAGAATTAGCTCATTTACATAATTTTTTATACATATAATGGAGTAAAGCTATGAAAATACAACTTTTTAAAGTGGAATCATTAATGATTTCTACGAACTAAAGATGAGTATTTGTTTATTTAAATAAATATTATGTAATTAAATTATATATATCATTATATATATTTTTTAAGTTTATTAGAATTTACTAACTATTTACTATAGCTATCGTCTATTATTGAAAATATTTTAAATAAACAATTCTAACAGTTAAAAATTTAACTATTCACTTATATTATTAGGTAAATTCTAATTCTTTGATAAATAATTTATAGAATATATTAATAGTATTAAGGTGACTTGAATAAAAAAAACAAAACTGTTTCATTACAATTTTATCGGCCAAAGCGCAAAGTACGGTATACCGTAGTCCCGTACTACCGACTAACGGTCTGATTAAAATACGTACCATATAATATACGCATTATATGTCTCATAAATGGGTTTTTTATAGGTTGTATACTTATATGCTGTATATGTTTAAAATAATACGTCGCACAAACACATTTTTAACACGGTTATAAAAATTGTTACCAATAAAATATGGTTTTTATTACACATAGTGGATTTAATACTGAAACGTACATATGTGTCTTGATGTCTGTAGAAAAAACTTCTGTACACTTTATTTGGTTTTGTTCGCAGTGCGAAAAAAATAATTTATACGTTTCTATACACTAAAATTTTAAAAAGTGATCATATTTGTTACTCGTTTATGGTGGATTTTAAAATAAAGTACAAACTAAAAGTTTCGATTTTATAAAAAGTTATGATTAATTTATAACAATTAAATTATTTTTCTATGGGTTTCCTAATTTCTAAAGTTTAATAACTGTTAAAAATACTACGATATTATACACAGTTACTGTTTGATTAAATAATGATCTACAATTATTATTATTATTATTATTGTTATCTATAATTCGATCTAATCAGTTTTTCAAAAATGCTTAATAAATATATCTATCCACTATTAACAAATCTTTAACTAATATTTTCTAAGAATTTCAAGATTTGTATGCAATTTTTCACATCTTCAAGTCATTTTCATTTTTACAATCTTAAAGGTTTGGTTTTAAGTTTTAAAATGTTTTATACATATTTTACCACTGTTAAGTGAAAAATCTGTAATTTGTATTGACCGTTTCTACATAATATTATCCTAAATAAAACTTAAGTTTCATTTTTAAAAAAGAATAATTTAAAAACATGGTTTAAGGACAATATTATGACTTATTTTCTTCTACTTAAAACTTACAATCATATAGAACAATACGTAACTATGGATTATAATCTATAGGCGTTATTATTAATATTATATATATTCATTTAGAATTTTTAATTTCACTTATTTTGTTCAGAATGATTCAATATTTTAAAACGTAATGGATGTAATTTTTTTTATTAGTTTTTGGTTACAAACCAATCATTGTAGTTTGATTGAAGTATGAAGTAAAATTACATAAATGATTTTCAACCCCTAAAATAAAATATATGTTTGTGCGAATACACTAACTATGCTAAACTTAATATTACTCACGTATTACCGCGTTTATGATAGTAAATGATAGTTTCATATAAAAACTATTCTAACGAATACGTAATTTTGTTCTTTACGAGTGTCTAAACTACAGTAATCACGGACCACGGTAAACGGTCGACATTCGATTACTACCGAAAGCCTTGAATATTAATTTGCGTATGTAAATTTTACGAATTATTAACGAACTTAAGAGCCGATTTTAAAACGTTGGTTTGGGTCAAAGGGTTTGATAAAAGAGCTTGTATAGAGTCCCGTGCTTCGCTTTCTCCCCTGTGGTTTGCCGTTCCAATATATCAGTTGTACTTGTTGTAGGCTGTATATATACAGTACATACAGGCGGTCTCAAAGTGTTATGCCCTCGGCCAAATATCTCCCCATGTGATCCAAGAGAATTTTATGAACCTAAGCACATACACGTACACGTAATATACCATCTGGTCAGGATTTTTCATTACTGCGTACGTGATTTAAAATAGCCACTCATCTTTTTCGAGGTATTCGAGTATTTTATTATTATAATTTCGTCATTATCCTTCCGTCAAAAACATCTTTTGATGTTAAATAACTATAGTATTTATATAGAAGCCTTTTACTTTATCCATTACAATAAATAAAGAATATCATTGCAAAAATTATACCTTCTCTCATTTGTGTAAAATATATATTATTATGCATTATTTATGTGTATGTGTGCCTTGTAAATAATATAAATAAGTATTAAATACTAATTGTACATATATTTTCTTTTTAATCAATCATAAAATAACAGGGTAAACACGCTTTATGATGTCCATATTATGTAGTTATTGTATTATTATACAAAATATCAATGCATCAAGTCTAGAATCTAGATAATATAATTATTATGTTCATACCTTCCATAAAATCAACATTATTTCAAAAGTTAATTTTTTTTCAAAATTTGTTTGCCTTTTCTGCTATTGCAAAATGTCAAATATTATTATCTGTAGAAAATTTTACGTATTTAATTTATTCATTCATTTTAAATTGTATGACGTTTATATTAAAACATTAATGCTAGTTATAGATAAAACCAGTATACTTTTTAAAACTTTACCAATGTATATATAATGTGGAAATTAAATGATTGCTTTATGCAGAATATATATCTTTCTATTATAATATAATACATATGTGTGTACCAATTATATTTGTATACTATGAGTATGTAGAAAATAAATATATATTTAATAGGATTACACCATATATTATCATATATTCGTCGCATCATACTTCTCGTATCTAGTTTAGTATGTAGCCTATTTTTATGTAGTATTAATTGTATGCCCGTAATTTATGTATTCCGTAAGCTCAGTACTTAAATTATTAGAAGACATCTTACCTTTAATACTTATAGATGTTTGTTATAATTATTATGAAATATCACTTATTATTAACGAACGTTGCATAAATAATTATATATTTTATCTTTTATCGATTTACATTATAAGCCCTATTAAATAATGCGTACCTATTTTCATACTAGTAACATTAATAGTGAAACTAATCAAATAAAAGCTAGAAAAAAAAGCTTTAAGACAACTTCAAAAGTTCAAAATTTTACATGAACATAAACCTTCATTGATAAGTTTTTAAATTTGAATTTAAATTTTATCAAAAAATAATATTTTAATAAATACAATTAATTTTATTTATTGTTTATGTTTTTTTTTTTTTTTTTTTTTTTTTAGTTTGCAATAATTTCATCTAGTAATTTCAAAACTTTACCTCTACAAACACAGTATGGGTGTTATGTTAGGTATGACCGTATGAGGTTAAAGTATAAAATTAAACATTCATTATCATTATAAACATAAAAATGTTTAACAAAATCTTAATGCATAATAAAATTGTACAATTTAAATAAATCATGTAATATTTATAAATTATATTTTTGATATGGATATAAATAATATAAAATATATAAAAAATTAAATATTAAAAATTACTCGCTGTTAGAATAATCTTAATAATGACCATTGAGTAGGCAGTAAACAAAATTACTTAACAGATTATCATTGTGTTTTACCATTATAACATTAACATTCTAATTTCAATTCAGATTTTTGAAAAACATAAGTGAAAATTGTTTTCACATTAATATCGATATCTTATTTACATCAAGCACAGCTCACTCAGTTTAAGATTAGTTCAATGCATTTAATTTGTCAGGGGGATAACATTACTATAATAATAATAGTTACCCGTTATTTTATGAATTTCTACGTATGCCATTTATCATAAACCGTTTATCTTTTATTTATATTTTTAAATAAATAAATGTTATTAAATATTTAATTGCTCTTTGAGTATTCTTATTAAAACACATTAATTTTTGTTATTCACGCAAATAATGATCAAATATTATTTATGAAATATGACCTACTGGTAGGTCCTTATGTAGTATATTTAATGTTGAACACAATAAATTGTAAAATTAAGAAAAGTATAAGGTTATTAATGTTATTATGAATAAAATTATGGCGATTCTATTAAATAATTGAATTTCTATGTAGCACGTTTTACTACTTTTGAATGCTTTGGTATACACCAACCAACGATAATAATGCATTATAACTACATATTAAAACCATAACAATATTATTGTTTAAAAATATATGAATACCTTTTATAAACACAAAAATGTTAAGACGTATTCTTAGCATGAACAGTAGCCCTTGAAATAAAAGAATTCCGGGCCACAATATGTGAGGTAAAAAACTGAAATCTCTGTATAATAATACGCTGGTTACCCCATAACAATCGTTCCACTAAAAAATTATTACGTCACGTACAAACAGTAATTTAGTGGTCCACCATATTTTTTTTTTTGTTTTTGTTTTTTTTTTTTTTTTTAACCTGTAAAATTATTAATAAACAACCACAATGCCCATTGGAC
This sequence comes from Aphis craccivora, assembly GCA_009835225.1. Taxonomy (NCBI): domain Eukaryota; kingdom Metazoa; phylum Arthropoda; class Insecta; order Hemiptera; family Aphididae; genus Aphis; species Aphis craccivora. The sequence continues at coordinate 29,930 of VUJU01002241.1, read as the reverse complement.
TAGTAACTACGATGCTAAGGGGCCCAAACAAATGTTATGCGAATTTTTATTGTTTTGATAAAAAGATAGTTGTGTAAATAAAAAATAAAATAGCTATTCGTTTCGTTACAAAGAATCACTATTGTCTCTCTTACTAAATCGGGAGAGCGATGGTGCTGTCGGCTACAATGTTGTTTTATTATCATACTATAGTCGTTGTAGTGCATGTTGGTTATGTCTATTTACAGTATTCAAAGCAGTAGAATTAATAGACTTGGGCGTGCATATCATACGCGGCCTACGTAAATATTTCAAAGGCCACAGTATATAGATAATAATATGTGCACTGTGCGTATGGGCGTATAGCTAGCTTGAACGGCTTTTAAAGCTTCTCGAAACCATTGTACAAATTTTTTCATAAAATTAAGAGCATTGATCTGATATTCTTACCATAAATATCTTATATACAATCATTTTTGCAATCAATGTTTTTATTTTTGAAACACTTATCGAACTACATTTTTTTGTAATGTACGTTTTACTTTTTTCAAGTTATACTCGAATCAAGCAATTTATTAATTTTATTTTGATGAAATATTGATATGTGTACAAATTAAACATTGCACAAATAATTTAATATTTTGAAAAGGGAGAACAGTTTTAAGGAATTTTGAAGTTCACTACTTTTTAACCATAACTTAAAACGCCTTAAAAACTTTATATCAACTATTTTATTATAATCAAAGGCGATAATGTGAGATAATATGTTAATATCATATGTGGAAAAAATGTAGTGATTTCCCTAAAAATTTGGAAATGATAAAATGTTGTTCTATACAAAAGTATAACTATACAAACACGATTTGAAGGGCTTAAGTTTATTAAGCGCCTATGATGAATCAGCACCCTCATAATTTATTCCACTAGTGAATTAGCTCTTATTTCATATTAATAAACATGATATGTACAGTGTACACGATAAACATCATTATATACTTATGATTACTGAATGGGGGTGTTGATCATTATACGTATGTGTATATCCATAAACATGAGATCTACTGCAAAATATGAAGCTCCAGCACCCCTGGTTTTTCATTTAAATTGCACCCTTAAGTTTACAATGTTATGTTTTTGTTATCTTAGGGTACCATTCTTGCGGGAATCGACATCATAAATACGTCATTTCTTGAACAAAAAAACACGTTGTTAACAACATTTTTCAACAGCTTTCGACATTGAATGCATTTCCAAATATTATCGTCTTTAAGCGTAACACGTGTATAATATACGCGTGCACTATAATACATCAACATTTCCAAACACATAATATATGTATATTGTATATATTCTGCTGGAGAACTCGAAATCAAAATTGTGGTTACTTTGTTATAGCTTAAGAAATGCAACATGTTATTTTACCAAAAACTAAAAAACCAAAACTAGGTATCGACCGAAAGTACTTGGCGTCGAACAATCGTATCATCGGTTACCTAACACAATCGTAGCGGACGCGTATGGGTGCGAATAATGAACGTGCTGTTTATACGCGATATACCGTACCGTACTAGCGTTGTTATAACAATTATTGTTTCGCGTCTTTATTGTTGAACGCAAACGCTCGTGTGTGTGTGTGTGTGTGTGTGAACGGATAGGTTTCGAGGCTAGCACTCCGAGCTCCACCGTTACCCCCGGCGATACGCAGCGGAAAACGACGAACTCGCCACCGCTGTCACCAGACGTCGAGAAATTTACAATGCAAATTTCCCAAAACCCCGCGGGTGACTGTACACTCCCGCGGCGGCCGTTAACGAACGTTCTCAAAAACAACACAGCGTCCCGCACAAGCAAGCGAGCTCCCCCCCACGACATCGTATACGTCACACACGAAGACGAGGAGTGAACAATGAAATCGCTATACGATGTATAGTGACGGTACTACTCGCAGTCAACTGTCGTGTGCGAAAATTTGAAGACGGTAAAATTTGACGCTAATTTCCCGGCCCCTAAGTTCACCCTTCTGAGTGTGTATACTCGTAATATAGGCACAATAATGTACACGTACTTACTGAACTCCGAGTGTTGACGCCACGTCATCTGGTGAAAATATACTTCTGCGGTTGAAACCGCGAGACACCGTACGTACCTAGGTATATATAATACTATTATACACTGCTACGCGTTACAATAATATATAACGTCATTAATCCCGAAATCGTATTTTTCATTTTCGTTTTTATCGTAGCCGGTACGATATTATTATTATAGTTACCCGTGTTGTGTAATAATTATTACGCAGATAATGTAACAATTATCGTGTTACATGAAATACGAAACGGCTGGACATCGTAATAACATCAGGCCGCCGCGTGAAATAATCAAAAATCCTCTGTATTGGTTATTACACGGTATTTCTTTTATCATGTCGAAAAAATGTAAGAACCGAGAAGTACCCTACTAACTTAAAATATCAAATTGTCCTGAAGAGTAATATTTTAAACTTCAAACTGTAATATTATATGCTTTCGTAACGAATAATATTTTAATGATTGTCAAACATGAAACTTGACAAAATTGTTCTGCCTCAAGTTTTGAAATTTATTTTTTTTTATATATAAATATTTTTACGTGAAAAAAATAATAATGTGAAAATATTTAGTTGAGATCCAAAGAAACTAGTACAGATAAAACCTTTTGGTTATTAATATGTTATATTATATTTGTTTTACTTTATTAGAACGTTTATAAAATATAGTGTGAACCAACTAAAATGTTTTCGCTTTTTTCAACATAATATAGTAATTAAGCCAATCACTCCAAACATGAAATTCAAGTAAATCGTTAAAACCAAGATGTAAAAATTGCTATTATTATATTATAAGTTATGACATTATCGTTACTAATTTATAGAATATTTTATTATTTTGTTGATGTACAATTATTAATCGTATTATTATTGTGTGGTGGACACAATCGACATAAAATAGTATTTTTAGGATATCACTAATGTATATCGTGTAGATAAAACCTATTGGTATTGACACTACAGTTTATACACTCTGGGTTTATCGTATTTCGGCTACAAGGGACCCCGTACTAACTCTGCAGTGAATTCTGAGTTTTCTCGAACTATTTATTCGCTGAATTGTGGTGATGGTTTTTTGTATTTTAAATGATACTTCGGTAAACTAGCTCGGTAGGTATTTTCTGTGGTATATTAACTGTTGAAACGTGATGATTAAACACAGTAAGTGTTTCTCTCAAAGCTCCCCTTATAAATACCAGTCGCCCAACACAGAGTTTGATGATTAAGAATAAAACGATTTACATATGGTTTTAAATTCGTTTTCTGATAACACTAACCATCGACACACTATGGCAATCCATACGACTAACACAAATTATTACCTTAGATCTTAGTCGAAATACTATTCGCGCATATTATTGTATTTAGTGGGTAGTATTAAAATAGTATAATAATTAATACTTTATATCGAATTTCAAACAGCAAATCATATTAATATTTTAATACAATTATCACGTTATTATGTATTTTAATAGCAGGATCGTAAATGCATATTTGGGTAGAGTTTTGCATTACTACAATTCAGTGGCTAAACGTGAGTTTTTAAATTTTGCTATTATTATTTAAATATTCACTACACTTCTATAGTTAAGGATTACCTATTTTAATGCACTCCAGTTGTTTATGTATATCCATGAATTCAAACATTATTATTACTTTATACTATATTTTATCTGTATATTATTTAATCTGATTTATTAATACTTCCGTGGATTTATATTTGATAATTCTACTGGTAATAAAATATAACTTCCTCTAAAACAGTGATGGCACCAGGATTTTATACCTGATAGGTGCGTAATTTTACTGTAGTGTCAATATTATATACATCTATAATAAGATGTAAAATATTTGCTCCACACTTCCTACCAACAAAAATTTTGCTAGAGTAATAAATAATACATTATTTCATCCATAAAAAAGTTTTAAAAAAAATAATCATAACTTTAGGACCCCTTCCATAAAATTAAATCCAAGCAACAACAATGAAGGATTTTATATCACTAATTAATCTACAATATTATATTTAAACCATAATACCCATAATAAATATATTTAATTTAAGAACATTGTTTTTTTCACTTTTATATACTACCTAATTAAAATTTTACATAATAAAATAAAATAATATCGGAATAATTTCAAATTATGTTTTTTGTTGTTTACTATATTAGTTAACATTAGTTAGAATACGTTAACTTGAATGGAATAACAGACATTATAAATTGAAATAGATGTTTAATTTGTTTTAATGTTATCCTTCCTCCTATTTTATGTTTATAACAAACAATAATCATAACTAGATTTTGATGTAAATTTTAACATTTTCAATTTTCATAAAACTTCAAGGGTTAGTTGACGGGTTTGATATTTTTAAGCAAAGAAATGGCCCTTGACACAGCCACTGCACTGAAAAACCGAGTACTTATTTTCATTTAAATAACTACACAATATCCAATAATTTACTAACCCCTAACTATGGTAAGTAGTAAAAACATTCATAAACGCTATAACCATCTTTTCTGGATATCTGATATTTAACAGGTCAATTCCTGGTCATATTATAATGATAATAAATTATTAATATATCAAAATATCATACTACTTATTTCATAGTGTATCATATAACATAATATTATTTTCAACATATTATAATACTAGAACCGACTAAGTATGATACAAATGTAATGCAGTAATGATGTGTTGGGAATGATTTTCTAGAATTTTTTAGATTGAAATTCAACTTTAGAAAATGGAATATTTTCAAAATTGTAAAATTATTAAGTATAGTTAAAAGAACAGATACATTTTAAATAGTAAAGTTGACGAAAATATCATTTAGAATCTAGATCCTCAAAACCTTAATAATTAAAATTATATACATACAAACATATAAAAATGTATATAACAATTATAAAATTCCTATAATTAGATACCTGTAATGACCTAAACATACTATAATACATAACGTTTTTAATTTTACTAAAAATATTTATATATATATTTTAAATATAATTTATAATTATTTTAGTTTCTTAACTACAACGAATTTAGAAATAAATCTTTAATGAATTTGATTTTGTTTGTAAACCATTACCTATACATATAAAATCTTATACTACGGTTGGAATTATAATGAAATATAATATACGACGAACAAGACTTATTATACCTATAGAAATTTTTAACGAAATATAATACTAGTTTTTTTATAAGAGTAGTAATTCTAATTTTAAATTTGGTTTTTTTTAACGTAACGTAAATATATTTTTAATATTTTAAAAAAAGTTGTATTGTGTATTTAAGTTTGTTAATTTAAGAGTAAAATTTCCATCTGACCTAGATTATGATACAAGCATCACAGAAGAATATGCAAATTCAAAAAGCTTTGAACCTTAATGATAGCTAAAAAAAATTTAGAAAATATATTTATTCATATTCTTAACAACTTGACCAACTCATCATTTTTGATGAAAATTTAATATTCATCATATTATTTCCATAAAATGATTACAATCTAAATAATAAACATGCCATATTATAAATATCGTCACGACCAAGGTTTAAATAATGTATAAAAAGAATGTTTTAAGAAATTTAAAAGACATAATGTTCAATCAGTTGACAAATTTAAAAATATTTTGATAATAATATTATACTATAAAACATAAAGTATTATCGTTAAAAAATAACGTAAAAAAATTGTTTAAATATTTTTTTCTGAATATTTGTTTGCTATTATGATGATTATAATTGCATTTTTTTAAAATTGAATGACGATGAACAACGATTACTACATGGTAAAATAAAAAATTGTTGATAGTCTGTAACGTAATTCTAAATTAACCACCGCACAAAATTATAGCATTATCTGTTATATTACAACCAAAACTCCATTGAGAATACTACCTACGCAGGTGTACGCTTGTAAATATGACGTTTATAGTTATTATTAAACTTTATTATTTATCTACCGTTTGTAATTTGCATTATTACATCACATTAACTCAATGGTACCCCTACAAAGCCCATTTACAAATATTATATGGACACACTAAAATAGAACTGTACATTCATGTGTGAAAAACACATATTTTTTTGTTTCTATTTTAATATAATATGAAAAATAATTTGTAAGATCGACGTAAAAATAACATAAAATAAAATAATAATTAATATAATAACTTTTCTTACTTCTTATAATAAATTATAATACCTACTAATAAATTTAATGATTTATATAAATTCGATAAATAATATTGTTTATTATCAATTGTGTGACAATCAATATCAATCTTCATTTAAAAAAATATAATATTTATTCTTCAAGTAATTTTCAAAATTAATATGTCCCTTTCTAAAATACTGGGAAAACTGCTGCACTATAACCAAATAAGACTTGTCAATAGGTAACACACGTGCAATGCATAAACAGAATGCAGCAACACACTCACAGTGTCACTACCTATTTTTACTCAGAAGAATAAATAAAAGTTACAGTTGTATAGAGGTGGGTAAGTAATTCAAAGTGAAAACGGACGCTTCGTTTTAAAGTTAAACCGAGTTACATGACGTAATCAACAAAGGTACCTACACATTTGTATTAATTCCAAAGTTAGTTTCAGTGTCACAGCTAGACATATATTTTGCCATTTTGGTACGCATTAGATTTCATAGTATGACTATAGTTCAGCTATTTGTGTGATTGATGGAAATCATCAAATGGTTTTTGTCTAACAATCGTCTTTCTGCCATAAACACTAAAACAACTTTACGTGATTTTTCTTCCTTTGAGAAAGCGTTATGTTAATAATATCATAAATGAATGTGATCAATATAAATAATAATAACAATACGGACATAATAATATACTTATTAAACAAATATACATCTACAAGTTCATGGAGATATACCTATTGTTCATTAAATAATTAACGAAATAACAATAATTGCAATCACAACGATGTACTCGATGTGTAATGCCCGCATTGCGAAACCAACCGCTATAGTATTTCATATACTGATTCTATTCAATCCCTATAGCGTATTTAATTTATAATAGGTATATTATATTCAGGTGAGAATCACATACGTAATAAATAAATTATTATTTCATATTATGATTATTTATTTTATAATTAAATACATTGATAAGGATAACGTTTTTTGCGTTTTCATAAAATATGAAATCTATTTGTATTTGTTTATTTGTCTTTTTTTTTTTTTTTTTTATCGCAAATATAAATTTTACGAACTTATAAACTTAACAAGAAATTATAATCTTTACATATTATACCTATTATACCTAGGTTAATAAATATAAAATAAGTAAAATAAATTTGTGTTTCCTTATAAAAATACATAAATAAAAACAAACTTAAATGCATTTGGTAAGTATTATCAAATTCAAAAGTATTATCCTTGACATTTTAAGTTAAAAATTATGACTTTATCTTATATACGAATAATGAAAAACATTAACATTTATCAGCAGCTCATTGTTTCATTAAAATATAAAATAATGTGAATAAAGTTAATTAGCAGTTACAATTACCATCTAAAGCAAGTTTATGCACAAAGCTCATTTATTATTATTAAAATTAACACCCTATTTGTATACAAGCCGGAAATATGCATATTTAATTAATGTACGAATAAAAACTTTACCATTGAAGTAAGACTCTGTTAATAATGAACTCAAGAGATAACTCATAATAGTAACACCATTTTATTATATTTTTCATTGACATATTTTGTTTAGGTACCTCTGCAAAATATTTCTCATATTAAGTGTCTACAATTACCAATTAGATGTATTGTGATCTGAAATTTATTTTTTTATTTTTTAATTAATTGATTGCATACATGCCTTTTAAAATTACTCAATTTTACGGTTATGACGATTTAATAAAATATATATGTTCTATGCGTGTTGAATCATAAAGTTGGGTCCAAAATATCAGATAAACATACATCATCGATCCAACACAGTAATTCACCTTACCGTTGCTTGGAATTAGCCATTTTACAAATTCTTTATAAAATTATCTTATACAATAATAAAATTAATTTGAATAAAAAGTTTGAAATTATTATAAATGAAACAAAATATTTAATTGTTTGTTTTATTCAATTTATTGCTATGGGTTAACAATATATATTTATAATGCAATTTTGTCTCGAGCCAGTTAGGTACTTAATAAGTTCTGCAAATGGGGCATACAATGTTTAAAATCGCCTTTTTTTTCGTATTTTACCACCCCGAGACCCAGGGTTTTACTTCATTCGGCTTTATAAAGATAGGAACAATATTGAAAAATTTTAAATTTTCCAACCGGTTTTCTAAATCGAAATTCTAATCGATTCTAATATTTGCACAAATGGTGTGATAATTAAATATCCATACTAAAAATTGTCTAAATGTTTTTTATCTTAAGATAAAAGATATATTAAATAATAGATCTATTTTAATAAAAAGAATAACTCACAATGAAATAATTGTACGAGTACTTATAACAATAATTCATATTTATTAATTTATCTATTTTAAAAAATATATATAAAATGTGTATAAAAAAAATAATCATCGTTTAAATTCTGCGTTTATCTCTGCGTAAATAGATAAACTATTTAAATTTATTTTCATCTATTCCTCGTAAAATGTATTATTTATATTTTTAAAATATTCTGCTGTAAATATATTATGTTAGGTGATTACTGGTTACCTAATAATAGATATCTAATACATTTATTTTAAACAAATTAGTAGTTATATAATAAATTTAGGTCATTTTCGTATACAAAAAAATATTATACTAAGAATATAATATAAATGAAAATATTATTTTAACTACCTATCGAATTTGTTTAACGCCAACAATCATTGTTTGTAGACTCATAACTTTAATAATTTTATATCTAATCATATACCATATTCATAGTATAGTGCAGCCAAATTGTAGGACTATGACTATACAAACTTTTTTATAATATATTTTTTATAATATTTATTTATACTATTATAGTAGGTAGTGTGAATTTAAATAATCAACGTGACTTTATTTTTTTTTACAACGAGAAACTTTGCCATCAAATTTTTGTACTTCAAACGCCCATTGAAATTAGAACTCAACATTCTTTTTTTGTATATTTTTCATACATGTTAAGCATAATAGCATAAGGTGATTTTCACAGAATAAATATAATATAATATGATAAAAAAAAAGTTACGTTTTCTGTTCCTTTCAGTAAAAAAAAAACATGTAGGGTAACTAGCTCTGGTTTTAATATAGTAGGCTTTAAAAGTAGCTCATCATTAATTAGGTTACTGTAAATGTATAATTAAATTTGAATTTAATGATATGTCATTGTATAGATAATTTTGGAATATGCTTGGCATCAATTTATCATTTATGATATTATACATCATTTAATTTTATCTAACTCAATAAATTAAACTTATTTTTGTCAAAACTATCACTTATAAGCCAAAACCGATTACATACATACAAAAAAAAATAGTACAGATCTGGACTGCATTAGTAAATTACAGAAAAATTATTAATTATTATATTACTTAAAATATATATGTACCTACCTACTCGTATTTATTTATATTGTTAAATTAATAATATTTTTATATTTATATTTATAATGTAATTTAACAAGTATGATCACTCTTTTCACCAAGATAAATACTCACTTTTTTTTCGGAAACTAGGAAACCAAAACCATCATTAATATTAAAAATTATTCAATGCATTTTCTTTGTGAATTGTTTGATCCAAAATATAATATCAAATGTACAAAAATAAAAATACACTTATTAGTTATTATTTTAAAAGTTTTTGTATTACAAATTCAAAAATATATCCTATAAACGAATAGATCTAAGATTAAAAAAAAAACACATTAATTCGGATAATTTTCCAAATATTTATGTTATCTACATAAAATTTATGAACATTTAAATATATTGTGCATATTTTAAAATTATCTAAAATAAAAAGAATAATATTGTTATAGCATTTTATAATTACATATTCACTGTACTTTTTCAATTTCCAATTTTGAACAAATTATGTTTCTGGCTAAATTATAGATACACATTTTCGCCACACTTCTCCCTCCATTTTTATACATTTAAAAAGCTATTTCAAAAACAATTATGGATATGGTGTGATTATAGCATGAAATACGTTATTACCAACGTTAATTATTTTCAAATTAATTATCAGAAAATCTATCCTGCCCTATTCCCTCAATACGCAGATATGTAGACTGTAGAGTCAGGGCGATGTTTAGGTAATCGAAAAAGTTCATACGATTAATATTTGAAAATGTTTTATCATCGTTTAAGCATCGTAGTCCAATCTATCAAATTTCTCTACTTCGCATACTCAAATTATTATTATTAAGAATATGATAATATTATTCTGTGTCGTGTCCACAGGGGGTTTTATTAGGATTTATACTCTGTGTGCCACAACCTATTGATTTGAGATAATAGGTATATTCATCAATATCTTATTAAAATATGTAAATAATAATACAAACATTTTTATCTTTATGACTGTGGTTAAATACTGTTCCACAGTTACCACCAGTACCATTTTGGGAAATCGTTACAACTTTACTAATTTGATACTTCGTGAAAGTACTATAGATAAAAAACATTATTATCTTTTAAAAATAATATTTTTATGAATACCTACTTATTTTTTGTAAATTCTTTTATATAATATATAATTTAAACATTATCATAAATCTAAAATGTAGTAGCATATAAAAGTTTTAATTAAATAGGTACACATTTTTACTCTAAAAAAAAGTTAATTTGAATAATTTAACATAGGTAAATAATAAGGCAATTTTAACACCATATATGGGTGACCAAAGTGTTTAACAAACTGACTAAAAGCAACAGGCTCGCCACATTATGTGTGCCCGCAGTTTAATTCTATTGTGCGTATATTTATTTGGCATACAGCCTGGTCATATGGTGGTAGCCACAGGCAATTCCGATTCATCGGAAATTTATTGTTCCAAAAGGACCATAACTGGAGACCCTATTTCAGATTTATCATTTTCGATTTATTGGCACCGTTATCCCAATTGTTTTCCAATTTACCAACTATACAATTACGCAATTGACAGACCGTTTATAATTTTGTTTGATGAAAAAATTACCCACGTACCGTGCATACTTATTGCTTATGTTCAATTTATTATGTATTATTATATAATATTTTGAAACAATATTCTATTCTGGATTTAATTTTTCAATGTTTCATTTGTAAGAATAGTATAGTATACGTTATTTTACACTTTTTTTTAAAAACCACTGATATTTTGAATAAAAATTATTCACATTAATGTTTGATTCTTTTTTGTATCATTATTTGACACTGGCCAAGAACAAGAACAATAGATTTTTATTGACTAAACACAGAAGTGTTCATGAAAACCCTTCATTTTAAAAATTAAAAACTATTACACATTCGTGAAATAGATTATTTAAAACTTTAGTCAATGATTTTTAGTCGTATATATTAATCATAAACAAACTAATATAAAATAAAACATAATAATAAGTGTTTATTTATATAATTATATATTAGTTAACTTATAAAATTGTACATAATAATCAAACATACACGGTGGGCGCAATGATAATCGATAAAACGAAAAACATTTTGATTAAGAATTAATGACATTAATTTTCATGACTGTTAAATGTGAATGGCAGTATGATTTACAACGATAAACATAATATTGGTTATATTATTATACATTTTATATTTCCACGGAAAGTTTACACATGTTCGTTGAACGTTGGCTGTAATATAGTTTGTATAGGTATAATAAAATTATAATATATCTCTGTCGGTCGCAATTAACATGCATAATATATTTTCTTTAATTATAAATACCATCAATCACTTTGAAACCCAATTTTTCAATACGTTGCCATAAAATTTAATAAAATATGTCAAAAGTATCAATAATATCAAACATATTTTTCGACAATGTATCGACAATTTTCATTATATAATATTATGATGAATTATAACAAGTAAATATTTCAATACAATATTTATAACAATAAAATGTAATACTTAACAATACGTTTTAGTAATTTACATTTTCTATTGGACTCCTCTTACATAGTTGTAAAATTATGGCGATGAAAAAAATAAATAATTTACATAATTAACGAATACTCGTTGAAAATGTCAATTTATTTCGCAAAAATGGTTTGTCGACCTGAACAACAATGTCACCGCAGTCACGTTGAACAAGCACGCATTTCCTACTAAGATATTATATAGATATGCGCACATCTCGCATATAACATACATAGGTGCCTATATTATTATTAAATAATATAATAATAATAGTACCTATAGGTATATGCACGAGGAATGATAAAACAATCGAGTGGATTCGGCACGGCCGAATCTCGTGAAATATAATTTGCGTATTATTACAATTATTATACGCGGCGTCGAAGCCGACGGCGTTTTTTGAACTTGTAGCTATAGCGAGAGTGTGTGTGTATATATATATATATATACAGTATACACGGGACCGCCGCGAGCGCCTACGAAACGGTTTTGCCACCACTGAACACCACCCCTCTAAAGAAAACTCCGGTAGACAATGCAGTGGCTATACAGACTGGAGGGCGCGCGCGTGTACGCACAATTAATCCACCCCCGCGGAAAGGGTTGCGAAACGATCCTGAGAATTTCGTATTTAATTACCGCCACCGACGAAAACTCACTACATATCTCATCTCGTCTTTTCCTCCTTCTCCTTTGCCTTATTCGCCGCTTCCCGTCTTCTTCCTTAATATGATTTCCCGGCGTACAATGAACCGAAATTACCGCTGCGGTCGTATCCGTGTGTACCTAACTATATATTCTATTATTATATACGTATATAGGCGCGACGGTGTTATATTATGTAGCAGCAGTTTTCCGCGGCCAAGCCGGCGATGTCTCTCGCCGAGACATTTGACACGCACCGTACACACAACAGGTACCCTCCATTCACGTGCACGCATATATTATTACGGTTATGTAGTTGTAGCAGTGTGCAAGCACGCTCTGAATATTTACGAACATCGTTGTGTACGATGACGCAAAATGTTGCGAGCTAGTCGGGTGGATGAGTAGATTACCAATAAGCCGTTTTTTACACACTGAGCGATTGTTCTGCGGTCGTCCTTCGACGTCTAGTCCGAACCGCTGCGACCGCGGTAAAGCTCTTACCAACGTAGGTATAGGGCATAGGCATATATAATACCGATAATACTGACACTTCACTACTGCAGTTATGGTCGACTTGTTAATATATTATTATATTTATGAGATCTGATCGTCACACAAATCCACATTGAAGTTGTTTTTATTTTTATGAAAGTGTCTTGTTATCTGCATTCCGTTTGTTTCTAATAAACGTTGCGTCTAATAAAAATTAACATCGCCGCAATGACAAAAGTTATTTTTCTCGATAAACGCTTTAGATTTAATTTCTACCCAGTCGTACAGAACAAACGATAATATAATAATATACATTACTAAATACACAGGGGTTTTATCAGTTGCGATTTTACTCGATAAACCATTTGAATGGTCAATTTTATGTGTCGACATATTATAATATACGTCGATAAAATTTAAGTTAAACAATTTATTGATTTTCCAACGATTTTGTTGAGACCATTACAGACCAAATAGTGAACCAAATGGCCTCATATATGAAATTACTCCTTGTTTTCAGCTATATACAGTAAATGAAAGTTTGTGGATCCTTTAGGGGCCTCTTATACCATCTTCTATAATCATTGTATAAACACTATCACCACATATAACTACATGTAGACCATATGTGTCCATTTTCAACATTGTATAACTACATTTTCTAAACTAATACTTTTATAATAACCAACTTTTTAATGTGAACAGATTTCTTTAAATTAAATTTATAAAAATATATGTATTATTAGACATAATATAGTACATTTTATTTTTCATTGAAGTTATTCTAGATATTTGTATTGAAACTCGTGTTCTTGAATCTATAAATTAATTGTATACGATAATATACATCCACTCTCAGATGAAATGTAAAATCGTTTAAGATACGAGTATAATTATAAACAAATATAATATTATAATATTATTAAAATATATTTATGACTCAAACAAAGATCAATCGTATTTTAAAATTATATTTTATTAATTATAAAGAACTTCGGTACCTAAACTATTTTTTGCGTAAATATAACTGAACGATAAATTCTCAAAAATGTACACAAAAAATATTTTAAGCTAATCAAAAATATATTAATTCATAGAATTGATTATTTTTAAAACTGTAAATATTTAAACAATATTATTATATTATAATAGAAAAATATTAATGTTATTTTTTTAAGATTATGAATTAATTTTCCGTCTTATAAGCAACTGTATGCAATGGAATTTTATAAGTTATATTTAAACAGAAAATCAACAAAAAAAAAGCAGGCAAGTGGGTACCGCTCTGCTGTACATTAGGTGCCGTGTGGATCACTATATATTGTAGGACGGTAAAATTTGAATCCAATGATAATTATCATTGTATACGAAAAACGATTCTGAACGGAGATGATTTGTCAGCCTAGGATATAATTTCCAGTGGTTAGTGAAAAAGGTGGTTTATGTTTTAATGGCCTGAATACACCAAAATTTAGGTTCTTTTATAATTAATGTAAGTTAGTAAAATCTTGTATTAAATTTTCAACTCTTAGCTACTTATACAAAATTTTTTATGAATTATACCTACAAAATAATTTACAAATATTCATGATTTTGGCGAATTTTTGTCAATATTTGAACTTCAAATGCTAATAAAAAAAAAAAAATTGTGCCTATGTATTCTTATAATTTTTTAATTACTATAAGAATAACTTATGAAGAACTTTGTATTAAATTTTCAAGTACTTTGATAGCACCAAAAAAATTTTATCGACACATCAAAAATATTTTTTCAGAAAAATTATAAATTTCAGTTGTTTATAAATAGCTCAAAAAAAGTCAAAATATTTTGAAAATTAAATCACGTAAAGAAAACGCGAATTTTAATAACTGGTAAAATTTTCAAGTATCTACGACTTATACTTTTTAAATAATAACAAATATTTAAAATCGTTTGAGGATAAATCGTTATCGTTACGCTATTTCGTAAAAATTTAAAATTCAAATGCACTTAAAATTTTTCCTATAATGATGCTACGAGTTTTATCTATAGCTACTCAAAGAATAACTTATGGAAAACTTAGTGTTGTATTTTTAATCCTTAGTTACAAACACAAAAAGTTTTATGATTTTTCAACTTCAAAATTACTTGCAAATTTTCACATTTTCGACAGATTTCGTAAAAGTTTTAACTATAAACGCTTATAAAAAAAAATTGTGACTAACAATTTTTAAATTTTTTTAGCTGCAATAATAACAACTCATAAGGAACCTTGTATTAAATTTTCAAAATTTTTTGATCATTTGGATTTTTATCGTCACTTCAAAAAAAATTTCTCAAAAAAATCGAAAATTTCAGTGGTCTATAAATAACTCAAAAAAAGTTGAAAATTTTTGAAAATTACATGTATATAGATAACACTGACATAAACATTTGGTAAAATTTTCAAGTATTTACAATGATTAGTTTTTGAATTACAACCATATAAAAAAATGGATTTGGTCAAAAACTGGTTTTGCGTAACAATTCCCATTTTTCCTTAATTTTTTTTTATTTTTCCCGACGCTTTTGAAAACTATTGGGAAATTCAAAAAATGACCTTCCGATGCACCAACTAGATTCGTTTTGCTATAGGAAAGGTTATGAAGGTATTGAAGCATTATTTCGACACGTTTTCGTGTACACAGACACAAAAAAAAACACACAACATTGTAAAATCAATACATTCATCGCTCCGTTCAGAATCTAAAATAGTTTACTATTTGGCATACCGATATTTCAATTATAATAATAATTAATAGATTATAGTAATAATAAATTTTATAAAAATAAAAAATGTTTAGGGTTATTTTCATATCAATAACGTTATCTGTTTGTTGAATGTTGAAAAATTCAAATCCAAAGTAAAAAAACATTATTAAGCTCGATCTAACAGTAATAACTTTATATCAATAATTATGTAGATTGTAGGTATTAGTATTTTGTAGTCATTGTAATAATTAAAAAAAAAACATAGTTTTGATCGATGGAGTATCCAAAAGTGCACTAAAAGAAAGGACCACATTATTAGTCGCATCATAGATACCTCTAGATGCAATCTCTTGGGAGCCGTAACTATATTATGTTTTTGTTTTTCATTACTTTCAAATAGAAATTTATGTCCATACTGTCAAAACATTACAGAAAAAAACATTATATATATAATATATACAACGTGTAGGTATATAGTGCACTTAAATGGGCATTATCAGTTAACGTTTGATCCTGTAAAGTTCATCCTCAACGACTAATGGAAATTTCCAATAGAATGGAATATTATATATAACTAATAACTGTCTAGTATCTACTTACATATTTTTATTATTATTTGATGTGTAGAATTTTCAATAAAGGGAGGTATAAAGCCTAAAGGTTAACACGTCTGTGCAAAAATTTCCAATAAATTACAACGTAATATACTCTTTGAGTGAATAAGTGATATCTGAAAAACATAATTTCCCATCCTTTTGACGTGAATTCACATTACACACATTGTAACTGTTTCAAAAGACTATGGTTAAAAACAATATAGGTACGTATTTTGTAGTAAATATTTATAATATAGTTAGGCACTTGTGAAACACCTACAATGTATAACAAAGAAAAGATAACTAATAAGTGAGGAAAAAACGTTCCGTTAAAACTCCCTTTGGTGCAACTTTTCTTAACTCACTTTAAACACTTTATATAAACAATAAATTATTCAATTCACTTATATTTCCATTATTATTATTTTTTCGCAAAAACACGTATTTATTACTTTTTATTTTAAATAAAATTGTGTAAAATATTTCATAAGTAATTTAACACATCTAAACTAATGAAATACGCATTTCTATCAACAATATTCAACGCGTATGTCATATACGAAGGTTATAGTTTGACTAGATACCTAATACTCAATATAATTACGTTCATAAAAGAATTTACTTGAACTAACCAAAAACTAAAGAAAATCAATCAAATCGTTAAAAAAAGTGAACAAAATGTCATGAGAAATGAATTAAATGTATAATAATTATTGTAGTGTTACATTTTAACAGCACTAATATTATAAAGACTTACATTTAATTAGCAAAAAACATTAGTATCTCACCATCATAACATAAGCAATAGTACAACGAGTTTCTTCACTTAAAAACACTTAAAAAAAATAATAATATTGAGATGAAATTAATTTTTAAAATTTTAAAAAGTTAAAAATAGTATCAGTGAATATTAATTTCGTATATTATGAATGAAAATAATATGATCCTTGCGCATTTTATATAAACTAATTTTAGAAAACTGTTAAGTATGATTAATTTCTGTTAAAAACTGATCAAATATTTGAGAGCTAATACACACAATTAAATATTGTATCTGCTTTATAATAAAGTACTTTTTATTTAATAAGTTGAATAAGATATGCGTATTACCCAAGTAATACTCGAATTCCATTTAATTTTATATTTCAAACACAAGTATTATACTTTAAAGTAATAAAATTAATTTTTGGATGTTTAAAAATTATATTTTATACATTAAAAGCATTGCTTGGTATCCAATCTAAAATTAAAAATAAGTCAGGTACGATTTATTTTGATTTCTGAGAGGGTTTATATTTAATTTGAAATAAATATATTTTTAATATAATTGAAAATGCATTAGTACCTAAAATTAAAATTAATTTTAATCTCGATAATTGGTAAATATTTATTACTAATATTACCAACAGCTACATTATATTATACTAGTTTTAAAATTAATTTTTTTTTTTTTTAATCCTTTTTACTTTTTATTAAACTAAATTGATTGGTGTGTTAGAAATATAATGAGTATAAATGCTATGTTTTGAAATATTAACATTAAAATAATAATAAAATAGTTATAAACAATATTTCAAATCACTCGTACCTAGTCATAAATACCTGTTATAATTTGTTTTCTATTATTGTTGTAAATTATAAAATATATAGTTAAAAACAATAGTTTATGAAATTATCGTATCATTCGTATACCAATAATTCTTATTTGTATTCTACATATAAATACAATAAATCTAAATTAAACGTTGGTAAATTTAAAAAATAATACTGATGGTAATACTGCTATATTAGTTACCTGTTCTTAATATAATATATTTTAATACAATCAGCTAAATTATGAATTTATCTTCATTTTCACTATTTTTGTTTAACTTAAAACAATTCAAACGTATAAAAAAAACTTCAATGGTCTCTTGACAACAGACAAATTAAAATATTGATTACTATGGTACTATATATACCATTACTATGAGTCGTTTGGCAGATAATGGATTTTGAAAAGCCTGTTGTAGTCGTGCGTCAGTATTTGAAGGGTATTCGTATAACATTTATATAAGTTAGTTATATTTGTTAATTTGATATTCTTTGAATTTGCTTTCTTTTCAGACATTTTTATTCTGATGTTCAGTAACTTCGCTTCCGTCTCTAGCTACCTACGCCATTTTTCAGACATATCTGGTACGGAAGGAAATGTTGTGTTAAACCTCCACTCGTGCGTATGACAAACATACACTGGTTAAAGTCGATAACACACTGACAAAAATATTCTACATACAATGGATTCTTTGACTTGTATAAAAAAAAAAATGCAAAGGTAGATGAATCAAAAACTTTCTGGGATGGCAGCTTCTAAATTTGGTGCTTCAATGGCCCTAAACAAAATCATAAATAATAAATTTGTTTTAACCCTTGAGCGGTATTGCGTAGTACATATATACTATATAGTCAGTATATGGTGCTGCGGGGAGCGCGGCAAATGATGTTAATTCTATTGTCGTGTATACACAAGCCGAGTAAACAAAACGTTAATATACAATTCCACGCAATGGTCTTCCAATTTAAAATTCATCTCTATATATATTATATATATTTTATTTTTATCAAAAATATATATTTTTTTTTCAACCCGTATAATTGTGGACAACCAGCGTAAAATAAATTCATTATTTTATCGATAACTAACAATACTTTTGCTGCGTCTGCTACTTTTCTTTGCGTTTCTAAATAATCGCATGTTAGGTGCTGTTATACGAGTAAAATATGCTTATATTATATAACTGTTTTTTGAATTTAAAATTTAAAATTTATGTATGATACAATTACCTCAGCTAGTATCGCATTAAAACAAAATAATTATTATAAAATTTTTATAATTATTATAAAACACTAATATGTTATACATGTAAGACTTTAAATCGTGTTAATTTTTTATCTGCTAATGCACAATTTAATAAATTTAACGAATCATTAAAATTGTATGGACTAATCATAGGTTACTATTTAACGTTATTTAATGTTAAAGAACTATTAATTAATATTAATTATTCAATCCTTGAGGATCTGTAAACTCTAATGGACGTTTGTGAAATCTGGCATAAAACTACGAATAAATAATATCGTTATACTGGCCTTTATTTATAAAATTATTCTCTTTAATCAGTTCGTTACATAATACTGGACACTGGTATATAATTACTACTTATTTGCTAGGTAGAAAAGTACATGGCAATTTTTAATATTCCTATATTATAATGGCTGTTCAAAAACTAGTATAGGTATGATTTTATTTCTATGGTTTTTAATTTATGAATCGGTTACGATACATATTATTTTTGATGGAACCCGATTGAGCACAGTCAAACGATTATAACGTTGCTAATTTTTCTATCTCATTTTATTCGTTAGTTGTTGAATTTTACGAGTTGTATAAGAGGTATATTTCAATTTTAAGACATGGTACTTATTTTTTCTGGTAGTATACTGTCGGTTGTTGGTAAGACCGATACCAGCAAAGGTACACCGTACATTGTTGATTACGGGTTATTATAGTGATTATAGTTTTATAAGAAAATCAGACTGAAACGATGTACAACGAATATTTAAGAAATAACAATCCTGGAAATTTACTAAAATATTTATTAAAATAAGTGATAAATAATTATTGAAGGATACCACTTTAAAACGCGTATGATTTATTTATGTTATATTTATATTTTTTATAAAATTTATAAACAATACCTATATTATAATTTTTTTAAGAGCAAAATTGACTATATTATAATTCATATTGTATTTATTAAATAAAAACGGCAACGTTGTACGTATTTTTGTGCTCATTCACGTCGTATATTTAATTCCTATTGTTTGGTTGTGTCTGTGCTCGATTGGGTTGCAGCCATTATTTTGCATAAAATATATCACAAAGTTGATCATTCAGAATTTTAAATTATAACATATAAATTATAGTTTTTTTATTATTACCACAAAATTAAAAACATATTAATTCATATTATACATCTATGTATACTGTAATATAAATATAATTTTTGTCAACTAAGATTTGAGAACAATAACTTACTTAACTCACTCGCTAATTTCAAATATATTTTGAGTATTTATCAAATATTGGTATTTAAATCATAAAACGTGTACCTTGGTACAAAAATAATTGACATATTTGATAAAAATAATTCTTTATAACAGCGTTTCCCAAACTGTGGTCCGCGGACCCCTAGGGGTCCGCACGTATACCGGAGGGGGTCCGCGAACGTAAATTAAAAATTTACAAAGTATACCTATCCATAA